>VXAD01010618.1:30041-172235 GCA_013399195.1 Dicrurus megarhynchus
TTTTTTTTTTGTTGGTTTTTTTTTGTTTGTTTGGTTTTTTTTCTATAGAGAATTTGTCATCAGCCTATTGTAACCATCCACCTGTACAGTACCTGTAAATACACTGGGCATAACAAGCTAATCTTCTGACTTTTCTTTGCGTCACCCTTATGGGGAAAATGCCACAAGAGAAATTTATCTGACATGTTGTCATTTCTCTTTGCATTTTAAACCTGTCCAGAATGAAAAAGTAAAACAGTTTGTTTGGATTGCAGAAGGAGTTTTGGCTTACTCCCCATGAAAATATGATTATAAATTCCTCCTTCATTTACCGCTGGCATATTATAAACAATTGAGTCCACTGATTACTGGGTTATACAAGAATTTTCATGTTATTTGAGACCTAATTCATCAGGTGCTCTATGAAAGTGACATAGATATTTTTTAACATCTAAAATTCAAACGAAAAGAAACTTATTCTGTTCTGTGGGATTTTTATTACTAGCCTGGGGAGGAGGAAAGAAAACTGTGGGAGTTCTTGCCTCATAGTCCCAAGATGATTGCTTTCAGTGCAATTTTTACCCATTTGCAGCTGGGCTGTGAGTATTCCTGCTCTATGACAGTGTTGTCCCCATCCAGATATTCAAAAATGTCAGTGTCCTTATTTAAACCTCTGGGGCTCAGTCTCTGCATTTGATTCAAGATTTTGAAAGTCTTGGCATCTATCCTGATGCTTCTTGGTGAATTATAGAGCATGAAAGAGCTGCATTTTGACCACACTATTTTACCTTAGTGTAGAACACTGAATTACCTGTCAGAGATGGGGAAAACCCATGGGAATGAATGTAATCCATTTATTAGGTTATGGTCACAAAGTCCTCTAGGGAGTGTTCCAAAACCAGAATGCTGGATTTGGAATTTCTGTGAGTTAGCAGAAAAACATGACTTCCCATTAACTATATGCCCAGCAGTGCCTAAATTTTTGATAAAGCCATCAAAGATGCAGAGCAGTCCTATACACAAGTATTCTTGTAAGACACACTACAAATAATTTTTTTGGAAAAGCTTTCTGAGATCTTCAGAACACAAACGTAGATGAGATTATCTGTATAAGGATGACCCAGCTGAAGAACATAATTTCAGAAAACATTACCCCCCACACTATGGAATACATAGTTCTATGCATTCTATTGTATTCTATGGTATTTGTCACATTCTGATGAATTCTTGCAAACGGTATAATTTTGCCTACTACTGCTATACTGAGGCAAACCTGAACCTCAGCTATTTGGGTAAGTGAGAGTGAGGGTGTTGTAAACTTCCTTTTCCTGCAAGTTTCTCACAGGTTAAAAGGTTTCCTTAAAGAAAAAGTAAAGCATGTCCATTTTGTAGTTACAGTAAATTGGACTCACATTGTCCCTTAAGTTCACTTCAGCTTGATTATGAAAGGAACCTTGATATTAATAAGAGGGATTCTGTGAGAGAACTAGCAGTCTTCACTCTTCCAGTTTGACTTGTCAGTTGTAGAACCAGTTTTCTGATATAAGGACATTTTCCCAGTCAGAAAGCTGTGGAGACCATCATGTTCTTTTGCTGGACTTGTGGAACACCCAACAGTATTTGGACCCCTTTAGATAACACTGGATTTCCAACATACATCAAGCACATACTCCAAAATTTTCAGAATGGATCACAGATCCCATTTGATAAAATGTGCAAATGAGACATAATGTGAAACTTTTAAAACTGATAGTTCAGGAATTGATTAGTCATTGATAAGAGGTTCATACAGCAAAGTAAGAACACACTGAAGAAGAACTTTATTAGATCAATTTCTACAGCAGGATTTCTGGCCCACAACACTAAAAGAAGCAGAAAACCCCATGTCCCACCTTTGATTCCATTATCAGCTATTTAATGGCATTGTTTATAAATATAATCATTATTTGTACAACAGTGTCACTTAGAAGCTTTAAATATGACCCCACAGTTGAGTCATTTCATCTCCAGGATTCAGTTTGCCAATCTCATAGTAATATTTCAGAGCCGTGTTGTTAGGAAGGCTTAGCAATGTTTGCTGAGCCCTTTGAAGAAATGAAGCAACGTATTAAGGTATAAGGAGGGTTGTTATTTTTAAAAAATCATTATTATTTTTCAAAAGCAAACAATTTTGGCAAAGTGATAAAAGGCATAAAGAAAGAGGGAGTGTAGGACTGAAGATAGTATGTTCATTTTTTTCCTCACTAAACAGTAAACTCTTTAAGGAGCACTGTATACTTTCATACTCATTGTTCTATCACCCAGCCTCTTGCACTCAAGAGCAGTCACTTCATATGTATATTTACACTTCTCAAGCCATAGTCTGTGCTCATGCTTTTCAGCACTTTATACATTTATTTAAGGATCAACTTGGAGCACTTATTTCTCCTATTGAGAAAACACATCACATTCACACATCACAGCCTGCAACTGCAAAACTACTATAAATCATAAAATATCACTGACATTCCCCTTTCATCTTCTGATAGATGCTCTTTTCAGGGGTTTTGCTTTTATTTAGGTTGCTTTGCTACTTGGTCCTTGGGATTGAAATACATCATCTTTAATTTCTTTTCTCAGCCAATAGATTTTTTTTCCTCCTGATAGTGCACAATAGTGTGTTTTTAAGCTGTTGGTGTATGCAAGTCCATCCATGCATCTTTGGTGACCAAAACTATACCACAAAGTCAAATCCTTTACCAAAAGGCAATGCCCATATCAAAACCATTAATCTTACGCTACGTCTATCATTAATATATTTCCCGTAAATTTTGTTTGTCTAAGTACCATTTTGGGGATGAAAAACATGCAGGTACAGCTCAAACCATGACATTTGTGTGCTATGAGGAATAGGATAAAGTGTTGACTTTGCTTTCCGTGGTTTTAAGCTGAATTCAAGTACTATAAATTATTTAAGTGTCCAAGTGAGAGGAAAAAGTAATTCAGTCTAATAAAAAAGACTTAACACAGAAGAGACAGTATCAGGAATGGAAGGGGGATGTCTAGAGGAGAGGCCAGTGGGAAATTTCATAGGCAGCCAGATGTAGGATGAGATTTAGACGTGTTACTGTAGAGATGCAGTCAGGATCATTAAAATAAAAAAAACCAAAGAGGCTGTTATTAGTTTTGAGCTCTGCTGGTAATTCTGCAGCATGCTTTAACTTAATCCACAAGTTGCTGCTTGTTGGCTCATTAAGTCAATCCACTCGCTTTTTAAATCGCCTCTATTGCTGATGATATGCATGCAAATAGTTTGTGGCAATATTTTGTGACAACTGCTTCCCATCATTGAAAATATGATCTAGCTCTGATGAAAAGGTGATTAATGAGACTCCACAGCTCTTTTGAAATTTCTTTTGTTATGACTACGAAAAATAGAAATATAATTTTAAAAAATATCCTAATTCCTGATGAACTTTAAACAAATAAGCAACAAAGAGTCTGATTAGGACAGTTTGGGTAAATTTAGTTGGTGTGAATCAGTGGCTAACATGAAACAGCTGGATTTATGGTATTCCACCAAACTTCTTTCTGTTTTCTGCTTAAAGTTATCATTAAGTCCATTGCTTGTTTTTATCTACCTAGTTTCTAAAAGCTGTGCATTACTTTAAATGATGTGTTCTGAGAATCTGGTCACAAGATACTGCCTTGACTGTGCATGAAAAATATGCTGGAGATAAACTGTCTATTTCTGTCGAATAACAAAATGTTCAACTCTGTAAATAAAGTTAAGGCAGCCTATCTGGAACAGGAATCTAGCTTGTTTTAAAAGCCACTTTCTGAAAAGATTCATTTCCTATCTCTAAAGGTGAAATGGGCTCTTCTTGGATTAGAAAATACTGTCTTCTTCAGCATTTGCAGGATTATGTCTCCACTGTGTGAACCCAATATTCACACAGGATTGTGTAATGGTAAAAGTATTTGCCTGGAACAGCCAGCTTTATGATTGACTGATGATATTCTACTGAAGATTGAAGTGAAGATAACATTTTCAAAAGAAAAATATTGCTGGCACTTGACTACCTGTTCTGTACAGCATTTATTCGCACTTGTCAACTAACCAAAATAAAACCTTTAACGCTGCCAATTTGTGACCTTCCTTGCTGTAAAATATTCTGTTACTAAATCAGCATTTCTCTGCTGCCTGTGTTTGTCTTAAACCTTTTTGTGAAACAGTATCTACCCCCTTAGAGCCATTTACTGCTCTTGCTGTGTACGCAATGAGAGTTCTGTGCAAAGATCAAGGGGACATTAGGTGTAGTTACATCCAGGTGATAGTGATGCAGGGTTTACTTTAGGGTTGCTCATTTATTAGGATACATTTTGTGTGTTCCTACTGAAGGACAGCTCAGCGGTATTGGAGCCTGAACTCATTGTTCTCAACATTTAAACACTTTTTACGCTGAATAGTTGGGATGAGCTGGGGTAAATGTTTTGAGGTTTTTTAAGGTAATGAGTGAAAGACACATGAAACTAGAGTTATGTTTTACCAGCTTAATACAGCCATAAACTGTACTACTTGATTTATAATGAGAAAATGTTAACATTTCTTATAATAATCTGTGATGAATAGGAAGTGTTTTTGCCTATGGCTATATTGTGCTGTGATCTGATTATATCAGATCCCATAAATGAAAAAGTCAGAAGGGGCCACTGTGATCATCTGGCTTGGCCTCTTTTTTAATACAAGCCATGGGACTTCCCTGAATTAATTCCTGTTTGAACTGGAGCACAAAGTTTAGAGAAGCAGCCAATCTCAATTAAAATATTTCCAGTGATGAGGAGCCCACAGCAGCCCTTAGTGAATTGTTTCAAGGAAGAACTATCCTTGCCCTTACATTTTTGAGCCTTATTTTTATTTTGAATTTCCCTTAACTCAGCTTCCAGCAATTAAGTCTTATTATGCCTTTGTCTGCTAGACTAACACTTATTTATCAAAATCATATTCCTGCCATAGATACTTATGGTCTGTGATCATCTCAACTCTTAGCCTCTTCTTTTCTAAAACAACAGATGAAACTCTTAGAGTATGCTATAAAACTTTTTCTAGTGGTTTAATCAGTCCCATGGCTCTTCTTCATAGTCTGTGTAATCCTTCAGCATCCTCTATGGATTGAAAACATCAAGAATGGACTGTAGCCCATCATCAATCCTACCAATGCTAGTGTAGCAGTGACATAATTTTTCTTGCTCTATGCATGCTGTTGGATCCCTTGGATCCCTTTTGGATGCAGTGCTCATTGAGAGGTTATATTCAGGAAGTTACTGACCATCAACATTCAGAGGTTCAAGTCAAAGTCAGAAATGTACTCAGTAACTTAGAAGCAAAAAAAGAAGAAATATTTCAGAAGATATTTTAGCTTCCTTATGTAGGACCAAATTACATCCAAGCTGAACATAGCTGGATAGGTGTGCAGGAAAAAATTCTGCTCACTGCCTGCCCTTCCTGTGTCTATGTACGTGGTTGTATGCAACAGCTTTCGTGCTTAGAGAAGCAGCAGGGTTGAACTTCAGGCGCTCCCCTCCAGAGCACATTAACTGGTGAAGGAAAGCGAGGAGAGAAAGCGGTGGATGGCTTCACCCACAGCAGAACTTTCTCGCCATCTCTCCATAGTGCTGTGGAGGTGGGCTGGGGGAGGGAGGTCCTCTGGCATTCCCTTCCTGAACATCACCAGTCCCAAAAGATTGTAAGGAAGGAGCACATGGAGAAGCAAAGGGGCACTTGGAGGTGGATTTCTCCAATCTACTTGACTGCAAAAGCCTGGGTTCGTTCAGTTTCTAAAGCAAGGGTAGCGAGATAGTCAAGACCATTCGATAGCCTGGCAGTATTCCTTTAGCCTTGCATGCTGTTAAGCATCCTCACAGCACTCTAGACAACATCATCAGTAGTTTGCGTAACTTGCACAGCCACCTACGTAAAGCAGCCACTCACCCCCAGGAGATTAGCGAAGTTTGTGCTAAACCTCCTTCCTGTGTTTAGTCACTGTTGTTGCATGAAATACTTACATAAAATCTGATGTAGGTATTGCTGCTGATGCCTCCTTTGTCTTTACTGTGGCAGCATAGATGGGCTTTAAATTCATAAATACTACTGATATCAGTCAACAGTACAGGGTAAAAATGGACATGTTTAAAGCAGTTAATTAACCTGTGACAATGTCCCCATAGGAACCATACTTATACTAATGTTCCATTTCTGCATTTATTTAGGATACCAAAACTAATTGCAACTACCACAGCCAATTTATGTGCTTAGCATTCTGTTACACACCCTTGAAGTCTGAAATTCATTAACTTCATACATATTTTAACACAGTCATCTGTCTCTTTCTCTTTTCTTAACTGTGTGTAGGATCTTAGGTATTTTCCTCGGGGCTTGGAGAGGTGTTGCTCCACACTGTGCTGTAGCACAGGGTCTTGGATATACCCCTTAGGAGTTTAATGAGTGTTTATCTTTTGATAGCGCCAAGAGGCTGTCTTGCAGTCAATCCTTCTGGTGGCTGTAGTTTCTCAACGTAGTGCTGATCATATCTCAGTGAAGGTGGATCTTACTATCCTTCATAGCAATGCCAATGACCCAGTGTTGTAATAATGTCTCAGAGAAACACACTGCTGTATTTTATCAACAAGAATTTACTTCTTCAATGCCCTGATTTTTTTCATGATTACAGTTTGACCCGGGGAGATCCCCAGTTACAACAAAGTCTCCTGTTTAGAAGGCAATCAGGGTTCTGATTGTAGTGAATTCTCATCTTTTCACATGCACCATTCTTCCTTGTCCTCTCACCACCACTAGTGACAGTGGTGCTGGGGCTATGAATGTAGAAATTTGCAGACAACATTGTGTGCAGCCTCAAGATGTTGTTCAGATTCTTGGTACACATATTTCTTTTTTCAGGAAGGGCTGGCTATATTTTTTCTTTGCTTTTTGCAGAGATAGAGTCTCACACTGTTCAGGCCATTGCAACCACCCAAGCTAACACACTCCTAGATTAAGTTACCATCCCTCAGCTGGGAAACAGTTCAATTCACAACACGCAGCTCAAAAACAAAGAAATATGGGCTAAATTTACACTCAACTGTGACAGTGCTTTAACTTCACATTTGCAAGAGATGTACAAATACTTACTATCTTCTAGCTCAAAATTGTAATTTCTTGGTGCATTTTCTTAGAAGGTCCATTCCCACTATTCTGCAAGGCCTGCTAGGGTTGCTGCAGTTTTTCATAGCATCTTTTGCTGTTTGGACCACATTTCCCCACATGCCTCACATCTGCTTACCAGGTTCCTGGATATTTTTGATATAGTTTGGCCAGTCTGCTGTGCCTCTGGCTCTCCAGATACAGAATTCTCTTCCAAAATGGCTCTGTGTTATTCTTAAGAGTTTCTATTTTCAGTCATCCAACTGCCCTTACATACACTATCTTCTGTGCCCAATTCATCTTGATAGCTCCAATATATCTGAGAAGCAAGCAAAATTTTTCCCTGATGTCTGGCTACCCTATCAGAAATCTAGACACAAGCACTTGTAAATCTTTGTCTTGTGAAGTTTGTTTTCAGATATTTTCCAAATCCCTGCCTTGAAACCATCTGTATAAGAATTTAAAAAAAAAGGAAAGCTATCCACTTCACACATACATTGGGCAGAAGCTCACTTTTTTTTTTTATCCTTGGTTAAAAACGGTATACGACTGGATTTTCTATCTGTCAGAATACTTGTTGCTCATTTTCACTATCTTCATGCTGCAGGACTTTTATGGCTAAAAATTAATTCTTTATATAAAAAAAGTAGAATTGCTTTGCAGAGTCAGAAGCTTTTGTTAAAAGTCGATTATGATTTTCTGCACACACAACTCTATGGCCAGACACTCTTCCCAGTGCATATTTTCATCCTTTTGGTAAGAGTGACCTTGACATAAAAGCTATGGAATATTTCTGTCTTCAGCGCAATGCCCCAGTTCTGTTTCAATTGCATCATATTATTTACTATTGATTTTAGTTATTGCATTTAAAGGTGTGAGATATGTTCCCTGATAGATGTGATGGCAGCATTATGCTGAAGTTTTCTTTCTATAGCATCTTTCTTCAGGAGCTGCATCAAGGGTTTCCCATGCATTCAAGATTCTTGGAACAAATATCAATAGATATTTTTATAATCTATTAGGAGAAATGAGAGAAAACAGTAATGAAAAACATAAATATAAGTAACTAAAATACATGTAAATAAGATGATAAGAATACAAATTGAGGATGTAATGCAAAAAAGGAGACAGCAGTCAGCCTTTTTCTCTCTTCTGCATGCCCTCCTCCTGGCCACTGCTCCCTGGGAGTCAGATCTCGTTAGCATTGTCTCCACGCTGAGCCCAGCAGTGATCCCTCATCTCCCAGGGAGCCACGTCAGCATCTGGCATGGCACAGATCCCTTCTGTGCAAATGAGCTAGACAGGGGCTGGCAGAGGATGGCGTAAGGCAGAACTCGTTTGTTCAGGCACATTTCTACCACTTATCAGCCATGCCAGCTCAGGCAAAAGTTTCTTCATCAGCAGTGTAGACACGTCCTAGGCTCCTGGACATTATTTAATGCATGAGACTAAACAAGATCTTGTGGGACTTTCTGTGAGTTCAGACCTCAGTGACATTGTGTGTGCCTGCTTTTTCACACACATATACAGGAGGAAGCCACTACTGTGAAGATTTTAAACCAAAGCAGTATCAAGCCCAAAACAAAACTCACTGGACAGGAGTCTATTCTGTGACATAACTGGCATACAAGTGAATCAGTCTGGAACTGCTTATCATACGAGAAATTAGATGACTGTAAAAAGAATGTGACATCATTTTATGCAAATAATGACTTGATGCTTAGAATGTGACTGGTATTTCATTATGAAAGATACAAACACTTAATTGATAGTTTGGTTCAATTGCTACCAAAGACTGGCCAAAGATGGCTGGAAGACAAGCACATGGTCTCAGAGTTGCTGTCCAAGTCTATTTGACTTCCTACTCCTGCTTTATTTGTAAGACAGAAAACAGTCACTTTCCTGGGGCACAAGTAAGGTGCAGGTCTTTCAGCATTGCTTGCTGATGGGCATTGAGAAATTCCCTGGCTGGCATAATGACCTTGAAACACTATGGATATCCTGAAATTAAGAAAGCAACAGATCTGCATAGGAACCCCACATGAAATTGGGTTCTCAGTACATACGACTTTCCTCCTCAGTTCCATTGCTTCCTCCACTGTCCATTACTAAGAAGAAACTTCAGCATCCTGTCCAGAAGAAAGCTGCTTTGTATTTTAAACAGATGCCCATTTTTAATCTGAGGAATTGAAACTCCTGGGACACACCAAGCACGCACGCACGCACCCACCAGCATGTCTAACTGCAGTCTGAAGAGTGGAATAGGTTTTTTTTCCTTGTAAAAATTTCCAGTGCAGCTGAGGAGTAAGCTAGATTGATACTAGGTTGAGTGAGGAGCCTGAGAACAGCTTCAGGGCTGAAGCCATGTGTAGGTTGGATCACAGGGTTTAATTGTGTGGTGCAGGCCTTGAATAGAGAGGACACAGGGCAACAAACAGTTGATAAACAGTAGTCAAGCTCCAGGTTTTAAGAACCTCAGTGATCAACAAGTGGAAGTCTCATGGAAGTTGCGAGGGCCTTGATGAGGGGAACATTGCAGAGGCCAAGAGCCACAATTTTGAGGGGCTGTTGGCAAAGTACACCTTGATACACTTGTGCTGTGTCTTCACTGGGTAGCTGGTGTGTGCCTTGTGCTGGGGCTCTGGCCTGCCGCTCACACAGGTCCAGGGCCAGCCAGGCTGAACCTGTGTGACCTCTGCGGGTGCTTGCCTTCCCTCATTGTAGCTGCAACACTGGGAGAGCTCTGCTGACCAGCAGTACATTAGGCAGGCTGCAGAAAATGGTTCCAGCACAAAGGCTGGAAGTCATGTCTCCATACTGTCGTTAGCTGGGTGGGCAAGAGGAGGGCAAATTACTTGGAGAAAAGTTAAAATAATTTTCCCCAAGTCCTGATAAAATCAGATTCTCTATGGCGTGTGTCAACCTTTTTGTGTCACTTACCCAGCCCTGAAGAAGGGTTGGTAGCATTGTACTGCTTGCACCTCAGTCATAAGTCACATAAGAATCAGTAGTTAGGGTTGTCCTTTCTTGCACTGCTTTGAGGAACCTCACTTCTGTCATGAAACTGCTCTTACCTTAGTTTTAAATTTCTTCTCTGACATGCCTGAAGTCAAGAAAAAAAGCCTAAAATCAAGGGTGATAAGAGCATGCTATAAGTACTGTCCTCTGAAAAGTCAAATGAGCTTCCTCCTAAGATCAAGTAAGGATACTTTTCCAGCCCAGTTGTTCAGCAGGATGCTACCAAAATCCTACTTTTCAAAACAAAGATGCTCCTTTGTTTCTTTCAGGGATAAAAAATTTAAAAAAAAAACCCCTCCTGAGAAAATCTAGAGAGTTTTTCCAAACTAGAGGAGCAAATCTGTCCCTCACAACACTCACTCAACTACTTTCAGTCCAGCTGATTCCTTATCACTCAAAATCTGAACACCTTTATTTAAAAGTCTTCTGAGGGTGGATCTATCATGAAAGGAGAAAAGACATGAGAAGGAGGTCCTCTGCACATTTGGAAAAATGATCTACAAGAAAGTGGGGAAGAGAAATTAAACGTGTTTCAGTAGGAGGTTACATTACAATTCTCACATAAATTGGGTCTGGCAAGAACGTGTAAAGCAGAGTTCTACATGACAAACACATATAGGGAAAATCTTCATGTATCCACATATATGGTTTAGTTTTGAAGTGCCACTGCGATGTGTGTGCACAGGAGACAACAAGAGCACGTGCAAGTGAAAGCAGGAGAGAGTCAGTTTCTGTGGCTATGCCAGCAGGGCATGACTGTATAATTTGTTGTGTGGGAAGAAGCTAGCATTTTAAGACCTTTGCAATGTTGAAAGTATGATGAAATACCTGGGTTAAAAGATTAATACAAAGAGAGCACATGAAGAATCAGAGTGAGGAACACAAGAAGGCGAAGGATTGATAAGAGTAGTCCAGAGAGACAGGGAGGGACAGCACACGAAAGGCAGAGGAGAAAAGCAGGGGACCAACTATTGCCCAGTGCAAGAGCAAACACCCCAAAACAGAAGAAGATAGGAAATTTAAATGGGAAGAAATAATGTGAAGCCATTGAAGAAATACATGGGACATAAAGCCAATTTTAAAAATTTTTTTGGGGTAAGTTGGGAGTTTTCTAGGGTGAGGACATTTTGTTTGGGGATTATTGCTCTTTTGGTATAAAATGCACTGTAGAGACAGAAAAGTGTCTACAGTCAGTACCAGCTGATTGCTACCTCTCTTATGATTTTGGTTTGGGGTTTTTTGGTGTGTTGGAGTTTTTTTGATTGGTTAAATGCCTGGCTGGTTGGTTGATTTTTTTTTGTTTGGTTTGGGTTTTTTTGGTTTGGGGTGGGGGGTGGCAGGATTTGGTTGGTTGGTTGCGTGGGGTTTTTTTAGTTTGGACAAAATTTTTTTCATTTCCTTGAAAAGCTCTCTTGAAAAGCAGTTCCTTCTAGCTGTACCTGTGCATCTCTGTTACCGGCTAGTGTTCAAACTGTCCTATTTACTTTTCAAAAAAGAATCCAAAAAAGTTTCACAGATTTTGCCATGTTTAGGGAAATTCTCAGCTCTTCCTTGAGCAGTTAATTCTCTTCCCATCATTTGCAGGGAAAGATAAGATAAGGTGTGAATATCTTCCCTCCTAGTCTTGCCTGGGATATTTCCATTCTATTCTGTCAGGATTTCACATACAGGTGGGATGTAAGCACAAAGGGTGCAGCAAAGGGGAGTACAAGCTAGAAAAGGGAAGTAAAGAGCCAGGCAGAAGAAAGATGCACACATGAATGAAACAAAGCAAGGGCAGTCAGGAGGGAGTCTATGAAATGTGGAACAAAAGTAAAGCAGAATATAGAATAAAAACTTGATAGATAGAGGAAATGAAGTGACATGCAAACTGCAAATAGAACAGAAATAGAATTGAAAAGGAGAAAATTAGTAAGAAAATGAAAATGTAAAAAAATGTGGGCAAGAAATCTAGAATAGTGGGAAAAAACAAAAGGAAACTCCAGGGCAAACTAGAGAAAAGTAGAAAAAAAAAAAGTAGAAGAAAAGGAGAAAAATAAGCCAGAGAGTAGTTTTTTCAAAGAGCATATATTGACTGAAGTCAGTGTCCTTTTATTTATAGGTGTTGTTAGGGAAGAGATGCACCAAATATTTATGAAATACCTGGGAGGTTGGAAACAAATGCTGGAAACAGGCACTCCTGCTGGAAGACATATTTTTGCTTTCCCTAGGCCTTTCATGAACACAGTTAGATCTCTGTAGCTTATTAGTCTGCTGCATTACCGATAGAGTATATTGACATTGAAAAAGAGTGGACAGGAGGCACAACAAGTACAGTGGTGTGTGTATAAACATTTACAGCTACACCCTCATGGGGAAAAGTTCCAGCTCTCTCCATGCAGAAAACAAGTCATGACCTTTGAGAAAGTAAGCAGTAGAGACAGGTCTAAACTGCCAGATTTTTATTCCTGTCCAACAGGATAGAAAGGATGCTATGGAAATTAGAAATTTGGCTTAGTTTCTCGAACTTCACTTCTATGTGTACACACCTCTGTTTATTTTACCACAATGGTTCAGGTATTTGGGCTTTTCTTGGATCAACTTCTAAACAGAACCATGTCCAGTTATTCTACATACTTTTTACCCCAGTTTCGAAGCATTATCTGGATTAATATATATAGAGCCATTGACTTTGCTCACGTGTGTAAGTGCTTACCTTTGTTACTAAGGCCTTCTAAATGCTTTAATTCACAGAACAGGTTGTTCTTTTGGTGTGAAACCATACTTTTTGTTGGTTAAACACTAGCAGCTGGATGGACTTTAAATGTGTTTTAATAGGGACCATGAAACTGCCCTTTTGTTTTACATTTTCTTATACTTAGACTGTGCCCTTATTCCTTGGATTTATTCACACTATTTAATGTAGATAGTTAAAATGCTTATAAGAGAGAGGCAGGGAACAGTTTAACCTCTGACAAGGGCAGCATTTTTAAATTCAACTGTAAGCACTTAGTTTAGGAAAATCTGTTTCCACTTTCCTGATGAACCCTTAAAAAAAAAATTCAGGTTAACTACATACGGCAAAGCCATGATATCAGCCTTGCCCCAAAAGGCCAAATCCTGCAGATCCCTATTTGCATGGGAAGTTCTTCAAACTGTGAGTCCTTTTCAAGTGAAAGGAATACACACATGATTTTAGGATTTGCAGAATTTGGCCTCCAGCTAATCACTTGGCAAAATTGTGCCTCCACAAAATTTGTTGTGTCAAGTAAAACTTCGTAAGTGCTTTTTGATTCCTTCACAGTAATATTAAGCTCCTTTAGGAAAAAAGACTGCCAGGTGATGAACTTCCCTGGGATTCAGAATGTTTGCTAAAATGTTAACAAAACAAGGCCCTAATAGCTGAGTCATGGAATTTAGAAAACTAAAGTTTTACAACAGTGTAACCTAGAAATTAATGAATTAATCTAATTTCCTCTATGGATTTGAATAAATGTAAAAATAGAATTTGTCTTGGAAAAGCTGATTTCAAAATGGAGGATAATCTAGTCACCTTAAATGGGCCAAATTCTGTAGCCTTACCAGAGGATAATTCCCAGTGTTGTCATTTGACATCAAAGGAGTATAACCTGAGTCAGGGCTGTAGCTCTGTAAAAGAAGATGTTACTAGAGCTGGCATTTTTATTTGCTTCCAGAAGTATTTTCAGAAGTGAAGCAAGGTTTCCCTTTCCTCTGTTGAAAGCAGAGAGGGATTCTTCTTTTCCAGTTTGTTTGATAAGAAGCGCTGCACCACACCACTCTCTCTTCTTGCCTGTTACAACAAGAATGTCTCCTGCTGCTTCAGCAGATATTTGAGGGCACTACATGTGTCAGTCTCTCCAGGGATCCTCCTGGAGCCAGTAATGTCACTTCATATGGCTCCATTGCATTGCAAGACAACACGGTATGGAATGGTGTCCAGAATCCTACCAGAAAGGAGCAGATAAAATCCGCAGAGTAGGCATTCCTCGAGGAAGGTTCACACCAGAAAAAAAATAAAACAGAGCTACTGTAGGTCAACAGCAGAACTACAACTGTTCACAACTCCACGGCTTCTCTATCTGATTATCCCAAAGGATTTGGCAAATGCCCAAAAGGAATGATATGGTTGTCTACTTTTGTAGGAAGAAACAAACTGGATAAAGTTAATTTCTTTCAGTGACAGACATCTGTGATTTTTTACAAATGAAATGTGTTCCAAAAGGCTGGGGGTAGCAATATAGCCCTGAAGCCCTGCATCTGAATGTTAAATATTATTTTATTCTGAATGTATTTTCACTAAATCAGGCTTCTGATATTGCATGAATTGAATTAGACATCTTAATAGAAAACTCTTTATGATATAAGAATCCTCTAAAATAACCTGAAAATAGCTGATCCATGTTTCTTAATGCCAAAATTTTGCAGGCTGCTATCTCTCTTTCACTGTTCCCCGTTTTGAATCTATCCCAGATGCAACACTAAATACCACTTTATCCAAGACCTATGCTTCTTCCACCTCTGAAGAGGAAAAGAAACCTTTATCTGGAAATATGTATTTTTGGTTGTTTGGTTCTTAATGTGTTTCCAGCTGTTTCAGATTAGTCTCAGAGGCCTAGGTGGTATACAGAACAGAAGGCAGGTGAGACAGTTCATGATAAATGAAATTTATCTCATGAACATCAGCACCTCATTTGTGTACAAGTGTGTTTTCTCCGTTGCCGAGTTAATTATTCTTGGTAATAATATTGAGTCAGACACATGACTATATCATTGCAGACAAACCCATGTTATTAATGCATTTTCACTAAAGTAATCCTTGCCACAGGCAAGATTTTAACCTTCTAAGGGGTTATAAGCTGCTCATGCACGTAGTTGCTCTTCCCAAGGAACAGACTGTGAACAAACTTAAACTTGTAGTCCTGGTTTATGTCTTGTTCTCCCTCATCTCTGGGGAGGAATAAGAGACAGAGCCACAACCATTTTAATATCTCTGAAGATTCTTTGACACAGATGTTCTATGTAAAGATCATTTATGAAAAAAATCCTGGGTTAAAGAACACTTCTTTCTTAGTGTCACTGCAATTTCTTTATTAGGTACAGGAAGAAAGAAAAACACCAGCTCTTGCTCATGGAGGAGATAATCCCAGCTGTCACGCAGCCGCTCAGGAGAGTTGAGTCCTGTTTGCTCCAGTGACTAATTGCAGCTGAACAGAGCACATCTTGTCTTTGCTGGCATTTCAGTTTGAAGGACCTTACCACCCAAACCCTGGTATCTCTGTTTTTTCCTTTCCCTGCCCTGGTGGCTGGCGGTGCATCTGCCTGCCTCTGGAACGCAACGCAGCTGCCCCAGCGCTGAGCGCTGGCAGCTCAAAGTGGAGTTACGGGCAGCAGCATTAAAGAACACGCTCTTACTCAACAGAGCAGTTCCCTGCCTACCCTGGAATTAGTGCTGCTTACTTTCCTGACCTGTTTTTACTGTTGTTAGCACTGCAGAGCCAAGGAGCTCTGGAAGGGCGAGCTGGCTTCTATTCTGTTTTGTACATCATCAGCCAAATTCTCAGCTAATTTTCTATTGTGGAATCTTTATTACCAACAATGACCTATGAGGCAGAATGAATACTTGTTACTTTCACATCTCGTGTGGAAGCTGCAGGTTGCCAGCTGGAAAAAAAAAAAATTCTGATCTGTAAATTTAGCAAATATGATAGGAAAGTAATCAAAAATGAAAAATAAGGATCTTCATTTTGTCCCTGTTAAAGACTAACTGAATTATAAACACATTTTTAAAAAGTGTCTTTTTCAGTTTTGTGTGTGTGAGAGATTTTTCCTTTTTTTTTTCCTTTTGTGTCTTTTTTTGTCAGATGTTCTTTAAGGTTCTGTTAAGTCCCTTGGTTTCAAATCATGTTGAACCATATAGTTTTGTTAACCCTAAAACTGGCATCCTAGAAGTGTCAAAAATGAGATTGGCTTAAAAATCTTAAGTTCCAGAAAAAATAAGGTGGAATTTTTAAACTTCTAATCTTTTATCACATTTATATTTTTAGATGTTACAAATGTGAGCAGTAGAAATGCACACAAAGAAAAAGCAGCTTAAAACGGTCATGGGTTCATTCACATCCAAGAATGGCAGTTATAAAGGAAGAAGCAAATATTGAAACTCAAGATAAAATCTTGAGACTTTTCAAAACTGAGCACCACCATCCCCCCAGTCCAAAGCAGCTCTTGTTCTGGAATTTGGATTGTAAATCTCTACTAAGAAGGTAGAGCAAAACCACAGCACAATGGTGTCATTTCTGTAAAGAAAAGTTAACTTTAAAAACATCCTGAAAGCAAAGCCACTTACAGCTCAGCAGCTGGTATGAAAAAACCTGAAGCACTGGAAGACTTGCAAGTGCAGACTAAGGTATACTTCTCCTGGCCAATTCTGTCCCCACGTCTCTTTGCTCAGTGCATGCCCTTTTTGAGGTGAATACAGTTAAAACCAACTATCTCCTTATGCTTTGTCGAGGTCAACAGTAGTTTTAAATGTGAAAGGACTGAAGAACTTAGTCCTTGTCTAGGTAGCCATTATAGCAAGACCTGTTGATTGTATAGTTCCTTACCCTATGCTGATATTTTAGGAAGTCCACAGAACAGTTTAAATTATTCTGAGATTAATTAACTCATAAAGAAGAAAAGCATGTAACTGGAAAGCATCAGTCCTAGTGGAGAGTGGACTAAACCAAACCTATGCAGGAGAATAATTAAACCATGCTGTTAAAAAAAAGGGGGAGACGTTTGCACAGTTTGCAACCTACAGAACAAAACTCCATCTTGGGCAAGGAATCCAGTGGCAGGAAATACAGTGCAAATAGAATTGGGCAGGAGGAGTAAACAGGGTTGAATTCAATTTCTATTAGAAAGCTCATAGTTAGCTCTAATTCTACAGAAATCACAGCCACTCAACATAGTAAACAGCCTACAAGTAGAAATCCTAGTGCAACTTCAAAAACAACAAGAAAAGTGGAGATCATCTGAATGACCTCTCTACCTCTGAGAAAAAAAGCACTGAAAATACATCATTGTTGTACTGAGGAGTAAGTGCTCACTCAAAGAAAGCATGAAAAGTGCATAGATCTACAGGGCATAAGGTTTTCCTAAGTAATGCCTCTCCAAGGTGTAAAATACCTTCTCAAGAACTACTTATCTATTGTTCAAAAATGAGCTACTTTTGCTGATACAGAAGCCCATTTTATCAAAGCTTTTGCTGAAATCCAAATAAGTTTTTCTGTGTGAACTTTTGTATTTTTATCAGCTTTGCAAAACTCCAAAAAGATAAAGTCAAGACAGAAGACTAATCAAACAGAGGGAGCTTTTCACCATCCCTAGATGCAGTGAACTAACACAAAGTTAGTAAAACTAACGTGTGGAAGAAGTTTGCATGAAATTATTATCGGCAACTTTGCTCAAAACACAGACCAAAGTTTTTCTGAGAGTCCAAATGCCTGTTACATTTCTGAGAATGATTTTATTCCTTTACTATCCCATTTGCTCCACTTACTTTTGGCTGGAATGCACAGAATGGCTGACTTGTGTACTGAGTGCAATCTTAAGCCAAACCAGTAATAACCTTTTTTGACAGCTGCTCCCTTGAGTTTTCCCTCCCAGATCTTCATACCCATAGAACTTTTGAAGTTGGAAAACTTAGACTGCTGGGTGTTCTTTCAGGTTGAACTCCTGAACATTATTTTAGGGAAAACAAAATTAACATACTGTGTTAATTCCATTTCAGAATACACAACTTTTCTGAAAAAGATGAACAGAAAAAAGCGACAGAACTAGCCCATGTTTGAACACCTTTGAATTTGTGATACCTTTATCACATACTCTAACTTGATGAGAAATTATCTGTCTCCTGAGACATTGGCCTTTTTTTTGCAGTTGCTGTTAGGCGAGAAAGGTGCACTCTGTTTCCTCCAAAAACAGAATTACTTTTATTTCTTGGGTTTTTTCTTGAAATTAAAAGAAAAACAACTTAAAGACCAAGAGAAATGTGGAAAGGTTTTGTGTACATACATGGGTATAAAATACCCAAACCAAACCCTATATATATATACATATATATATATATATATATATATATAAATATATAAAGTAAATAAACATAATCTATAACCATAGATGGTGTTATAATTTGGTACTTACCTGCATTTTCATATATATTTTGTTGGAGAGAAAATAGGAAGCTGCACCATGAGATGTTGCAGAGCTGCAGCACAGTGTTCACAACACCCTTCTCCAGAAGCAGTTGAACACACAGCAATTCCAAGCTTTATCCCTCATAATTACATCAGGAATTAACATTAGTCTGCAAACCATCAACATCCAATATTTTAGTTTTAATCAAACATCTAGCTATTGATTGTAATTACAAAATTACTCAAATTTTGAGTAAAGAATCCAGACTTCAACTGCCAGTGCAAACCTACGTTTTCTGTGGCAACTGCTGATCTCCACAAGGGCAGTAAGGAGATCTCCAAAAGGCAGTGGAAGAGCCCCTTGCTCAGTATCCCTATCAAGCAAGCCCATTTTGTCCTTTGGAATAATGCATTGTATGGTATTTTCTACCTTGTTTGGTATTTAGAGTTGGAATTTATTGCCAGGCTTCCTGGCAGCAAGCTGTGCAGGTTGCAGGCGGAGGCTGATGGAGGTGAGTGAATTAATGTGGTGGCTGTTTGGAATGTCGTCCAGCTGCCAGGGAGAATTATGTTTGTTTGCCTTTGGCACAAGTGTGAAAGGAACAGCCGTAGATTTCAGAAGTGTGAGTCTACATTTTTATATCTCACACTAATGAATACATTTTTTTGTATCCTATACATTTGGGGAAATAGAATTTATTTGTAGATTTTATTTACCACTTGTGTGGTAGAGAAGGAATGTTTCCTCAGAGACTGAACTTATACTTTAGAAAAGAAAAAGCAAAAAAAGAAAGAAAAAGAAAGAAAAGACCTGACTAAGCCAAAACAATGTCAGTTAAAGTCATCCTAATTTCACTGTTTTTGCAACTATATCTAAAGTCAGATCATAGAATGAGGAATTTCAGCAAGATTTGAAAATTTCTTCATGTAAGATTGTTTTTGTGGTGGAGAAATATCACTGAAAGACATAACTTTGTATTTGTTTCCTGCTGGAAATTTATTTCTTCCAGTCAAACCTTTCCTTTACCTATAACCTGTCAGTTATCCCTACCCCAACCCCTGTGCTATCAACAGAGGGATGATAATGCTATTTGTAATGTGCTCTGATGTGAAAAGTGCTATGGAAGATTGAATTGTTGTTGCTGATAGGACCAGAAATTTCCCCAACCAGATCTGTCAATAGCTGACACTAAAACAACAAGGTACAAAGTGCATTTGAAGACTGTCAGACACCATTGCTTTTTTGTTTTCTCTAGCAAACTATTCCTTAGATAACTGACTTGACCTAGCGTTGCTTAAAAAGATCAAGTGCTCAAAAGATCAAGTGTCTCAGAAAGAAAGAAAAGGCTGGAAAGAATAATATTAGTTACTCCATACTATGTAAAGCCTAATGATCTCTTGTCCCATTATAGTAAGTAAATAAAACTGTCACTTATACCTCTTCTGTTGATCTTAATAACATAGAAAGGAAAACAGCTTTCTAGTTTTGGTACAGTAATGAACAAAAAATAATTTGCAAAATTATCTATTTTTAATAATTTGCAAAAAGTCACACTATAGGACAGATTTTAAAAAAGACAATAATGAATACCTATACTTAGTATCTTAGTTTCTATGAACAGGCATAAAATTGTAATTTCAAATAAACTTTGCAATTTAATTTTAATGATTCTGAATTTATTGTCTATATGTTAATTGATTGTTGTTAAGACTGCAATATACTATAGCATACTTTGATGATTATTTGAGGAGCAGCAAGTATATTAAAGAGAAAATAATTTGTTGAGTCTATATTCCTCAAATCCTTGTTTCACTCGAACCATTTAAAGAAAAATATTTGCAGTCTTAATCAGAGACCTTCAAGGAAGCAAAGATGTTTTAAGTGGCATATCCAGCAGAAGAAAGAAAAATAGATGTAAGCTTGCAAACAAGACTATTTTCTGGTAGGATGAAGATGTGAGATGTCACTTCGGAGATGGGATTAGGAATGAAGTGGCAGAGACAAGAACAAGGAAGAAGGGAAAGGGGGGACAACAAGAATAAAAAGAACAATAGAAAATAGGGAATGGAGGGTAAATAATGTGACAGAGAAGACTGAAAATAAAAGTCAGTGGGGACAGACAAAGAACAAGAAGCCAAGGGGCAGGGCAGAGAGAGAACTGCAGAAAATAAGCGTAGGGTGAAAAATCTGTAAAGGGAGGAAAAGAATCTCACATGAGTGCTAAACTTAAGGAAGAATGGCAAATCCCTCTTGGATGAATCAGTGCTTCCCAATTACCCACACGCAACCCCTCTGAATCACCCTATGATCGTGGCTGCGCAGCCTCGATGCCAAGACAACTATTTGAAGCCGTGGTCCAGTGTCAGAGGGAGCAGAAAAGATGGCAGAAAGAGTCCTGTGGCAGGGAAACCTCACTTCTCCCCAAGCCAAGCGTTCCTGCCAACAGACCCAGCTGCAGCTGGCTACGGCTGGAGTCACTTGGTACTTGCTCTGCATGCAGGGTGAGCGACCCAAGAGCCGCAGGGGTGCTGCAGGCAGCCAGACCGCTACAGCTTCCCCTCTGCTTTGCAAGCCAGTGCCTAGGGAACTGAGGGTAGAACGGTATCTGAAGAACAGAGCAGCAGGAGAAATAAGGAAAAGGAAAACCAAGAGAGGGCAAAAGAGGGAAGAGAGTAAAAGAGGAAAGCAATTAGTGGTCATGGCCTCTTTACAGCAAGAAATGACTCGTACTACATACATAAGTGATCCCTATGTGAACTGTAAGTGGGAGAGGCACAGCAAGGAGCCTGCTGTTGATCTCATGAGCTGAGTAATATACATGAAAGCACAAGAGAGACACATTTCTGTCTCAAATCCAGCCACTCTTAAACATGGAAATACTTCTGCTAGGGCAATTCAGCGGCATGTATACATATCAGTTCCTTTCTGATCAGCTTTGACCTTTTCCAGAAGGCAAGCCTGGATTTATCTTCTTTATTTATTTTGCCAACATGGCTGTATTTTTCAGCATAGTAATTAGTTGAGTCAGTAGAGCTCTGGGAATAGACTTCGAGCTGACATGCGCTCCCTCTTCTGGTTGGCATTTGCTTCTACACACCGAGGTCAAAGTAAAGACAAATTTGGGTCCTCTAGCTTCTTAAAAAGAAAGAGACTTTAGACACTCTGTTTACTCTATTTTGATACAACTGTGAGATCTCCGTTGCTCATTGTTCTATTGGACCAAAAGGATATGAAAATTGATGCACTTGTGCCTTTCAGACACAAGATTTTACCATCTGTGAAGTCTATTCATGGATTTGTTTGTTAAAATAGTATTTCCACTGTTTTACTGATATGAGCATGCATTTGTGCCACTGTTTTCTTCCCCACAATGAAAGGTCACTCATGCTCCCTCACACAGTCATTCCCAGCTGAGCTCTTGAACACAAGGCAACCAAATTTGTTTTGGGGGGATCTGATACATTATTAGAGGGACACTATTGCAGGAAGTCTTGCTGGTCCACTTCATTTGAATACACAGACAGTGGGAAAACGCAATGCTAAAATATATCCTTGGTGAAAGAGCTCACTCTAAGAATTTCTGTGAAAAGCATTTGATCCTTACTTTGACTGTGGCCTGTTGTGGCATAACCCTGTGAGCAAGTACCTACAGCTGGTAATGGAGTGGCTCAGTTCAGAGGGCCAAAACCTGCTGTCTGCAGGAATGGGGTTGTCAGGGCTAGCTCAGCACTGGTTATTGAACTAAACTCCACAGCAATCAACTCTTGAATTCTAATCTTGTCTCTAACACCAACTCCTGGTCAAAATCAGTTATGATCTTTCAGATTTGCTTCCACATCTACAGAGAGGGAATAATCCTTGCTTATAATATTTACCAGGCACACTGAAGCAGATCTTCAGCATTTACACCTCATATCATCTGTTAAACTGACTCTACTTGACCGGGGACTAGGTCATGCCTCTTTGGTGCTACCACATAAATGTTAAAACTTAAACATCATCCAGTCTTCAAAAAGAGCAGCTCCAATTCCCTGCTTTTTTTTTTTTTTNNNNAGAGCAGCCCCCATTTCCTTTTTTTTTTTTTTTTTTTTTTTTTTTTTTTTTTTTGTGGAAAGTAACTCTTTGAAATATTGTTTTAATAAAAAAGAACAGAATAAATGTCTACTTGGCCAGTTCTTATGTCAAGATCTAGGACAGATTGCTGGATAGTATTTAACTTTAATTTAAATTAACTTTAAATTAATTTAACTTTAATTTAAATTTAACTTTAAATTTAAATTAAACAACTCCAGTGACAAGAATTCTTGTATCACGTTTTAAAAACCTGAGATATAAAACCACCACACCCCGCCCTTTTGCTTGTATCATTGGTCCCCAAACTCTGCTTTGTGAGTGCCTGCTGAGTAGATTGTGGCCTCTCAGGGAGCACCACTGGGCACAGGATTGGAGAGCCCTGAGAGGCAGCAGAGTAGAGCACCACGGCCTGTCCCCTACCTTGTGGCCAAACACACCACACGGGTCCCCTGGCACACAGTGTAGCTCACAGTTGGATGAAGCTGCGCAGGCAAAGCGCTTGGCTTCGAAGTGCTGCCTGTCCTGCTGAGAGAGGACCACAGTTGCCTACCTCAACCTCAGAAGGGAATTTCACTCAAAATGAGGAGGAAAGGCTTCACTTGTTGTGGTAACAAGGAGATTAATCTTGCCCGGGGCACATCCAAGTTCAAATCACTGCTCTCAGATTTGAAGCAGTGTCTGAAATGGGGATTCACCGCGACAGGTATATACTTAGCCCCAGTTACGTGTCTGTTGTCTGTCTCCTTTGTGGATTCTCTTGCTTTCAAAACATGCTGAAAAGTCTTGATTTCACCCTGCATCAGAATGAAACCAAATGCCAAAACCTCAGAATTTTTCATGAAACAGAATCCTTGTTTCCTGGCCAGCCTTATTATTGAGCCTTAATATGATACAACATGTGTCCATATTTGCACACATGGTCCACAGCCCTTACACATGTGTAAATCCTACTGAAGTCATGTATAAAGGATCAGGCTCTAAGGCTGTTATAGAAAAAGTTCATGTTTCACTGACTTTTTGGTATTCTTTGAAGATATTACATTTAGAGTAAATATAGAGAAGTACATGTTATATGCAAGATTTTCAGAGAACATTTAACTTCCACACCAGAAGGTCACATCTAAGGCAATATGGTCTTGGAACAAGTTCAAAGTTGTCACACTTGATAAAAATAGCTTAAAGGGCACATAACTGTGCTGGAATATGGGAAAACAGTGGAACATGAGAGGGGGAATGATTGAAGGCCCCATTACTAATTACGTACATACTTTGTTGCTATTGAAAGCTAGGTTTCCAAGCATGTACATGGTACTTAAGTTAAATGGAAGTCCAAGCAATTAAAAAAATATGAATGCTTTTGCATTACTATATCTAAGGAAAGAACCTTTTACAAATATAATTCCCTAGAATAAAGGAAAATCTTTTAAAAATAAAAAAGCAGGCAAAAAATGTGTCTAGGGGTTCTTTGTTTGTTCTTAGTTTCAAAATTACGTTTATAATTTTACATTTTTGCATTACTTGCTAGTATTTTTGTAATATTTTATTGAGAATCAAAACACATTTATTTTAATATAAGAAGCTACATGCACTTTTTTTCATATTTCACCTCAAACTGCTGCAATTTTGTTAGTTTCTTCTGACCTCCTGAAAGAGGGAAAAATGTACACAACAAACTGAATCTCAGGAAAAGTTGAATCACACTGGAAGATGGGCTGTTATAGCACAATGTGTGGTATATTATAAATACAAGTTTACATTAAACTGCCTCTTGAAATACACACCGTATTGGCAGCAATTAGCCCTTAGGACTGTGTTCTATATATTGGATACCTGTTAAACCACAGTCAAATCTCCTGAGGATGCTTCAGCCATACATTTAAGTGAGTGCAAAATAAGGTCCTACAGCCCTTCTGCAAACTGATTCACTTGCACCAAAGTCCCACTACAGGGGCAGTTTTCCACAACTAGGACACTCAGTAAGTCATGGGTCGTATGTTTCCCACACACAAAGCCACACCATACATCTTCCAGTTTAATGTTTTGATTTATTGTGCTATTATGTTAATTTTGCCCTTAAAAAGAATGTCATGCAAAGGAATCTTTTACTTTGCTTGTAACTGAGAAATTTGCTACATTTTGCACATACTTTTTAATGATTGATGGCATGATGCAATCTTTGTGCCAAAACATGAAAAAATCTAATGTTTAATGATTTTGTAATGCAAGACTCTTGGCTTAGCTCTGCCCAGAATTACTACATGCAGGGCTCAGTCATGTCCTAATCCTATTTATCTCAGTGCAGCTCTTGATGATGAGAAAACAAAATTGCTACCTTCCATGCTTGGAAACAAATTTTTCATTCATCTGTATTCTTCCCTGTAGAGAAACTGTCTCAGATACAGGTTTTTTTGACCAGGTTTGGTCTCATAGGAGACTTATGTGCATTACCATGGAAGGTAACATATTTTATGGCAACAGTCTGCAAAAGGTATGTTCTGTGACAACAACAGGGTTTTTTTGCCATAGTAATGAAGTGCTTAAGAATTGAAGATATCCCTTCAACCAGAGAAAGACACCTGAAAGCAAAGGTGCCCCACGCCTCCCATGGTGCAAGCACCTAACAGGAGGATTTTATATCTTCAGGGATTAGGAAGTAAATGATCGGAAAAAGGGCCTGAAAGCTGAACTCCAGGAGGTGCACTGAATACACAGAACTTTCTATACCTTCCTTTTAAAATGTATAACCATGGGGAAAGGTTATATTATATTGCAGCAGAGAAGCAACAATGTAATTTATGCTGCTCAGTTTAAAAGCGTCACATTTTTATACAATAACAAAAAAGTAGAGCGTCTGAGTCATTAGAAAAATACTTGCACAGCTGGTAAATTGTATTTTTTATGGACCTTATACATGTGATTCTAAGCACTAAGTATACACATTATTAGGGTCAATCTAAATCCAGGCTGATGAAAAATCTGAAGTGTTGGAGGATTTAGAATCTTCCTGTGGATTTTGTTGTAGCCTGCACATCTATGCTTTCATTAAAATAATATCTGTTCTAACTTCCCAGGTTTTAAAAGGAGCCTTTACAACTTTAACCAGTGCACTGTCTCACAGACCGTACAGCCAACAGATTGAAACAATACTATCAGGATAAATGGAATAACTACAATATTTATTCTGTATTTTTTTCTTCCTGGAATGGATTGACCACTGGTTCAGAAGCAAAAAATTACTGTGATATGGCCCTAGCTTCTCACTCAATTAGAGATGGCAATGTTTTAGTGGTTTTAGTGCTAAACATCTATGAAAGAGCACAAAAGGTAGCACGCCCCCAGAGAGCAAGAAGATCAGGGTCTGTGTGGCTGTTACAACCCCACTAAGAGGATTGTACTGCTCTGTTCTTTCATCTTTGTGAGAGTGAAACAGTCCATCACAAAGCTGGGGAAAAAATTACTCATCTGCTGTCCATTCTTATTGTGTCTCGGTGTCTGGGAAGAAGCGCTTCATTTTTGTACTGCCTCTAGACAAAGACAGACCTACTGGAAGTGCTGCCAGCTCCCTGAAGACACTAGGATGTTTGGGGTTAAACTCATACCCTATTCAGGCTTGGGTTCCCCTTCTTTCCCAGTCGTATTTACACACCACATTTCTTTTGGCTGTATTTCTGTGTGGTCACTAGATCCCTCTCTTTATGTAGGGTACAATTCTGAGAACTGCAGTGATCAGGGAGGTTTTTTTTAGTCATCTTGCCAGTTCACATTATTTGCTGCTGGAAAGCCCTTGAGCTGGTAAAGATTGGGAAGCATGCAATTCTCCATGAGCTAATGGCCATTGCTTTTATCTCAAATGGTTTTAAGGGCCATCCAAGTAATGCAAACTGGATTTACATTACTCCAGTCCAGTGAATTTGATCTCATTGAAAAGATTTTGCTACCAACATTTCTTGCGGTGGAGCAAAACTAAAAGCTGTAGTCAGGAATTGAAGTTATGTTTTACAAGACACTATACAAAACCAGAAAAAAAAGATGATCCTTACCTGAGAAATATACAACATAAAGGTGTCACTTGGCTTTATGCTTTCCCCAGATGTAGCGGTTGGCATGTGTTTGTACATTAGCTTTGCTACATGAAAAATGGTTGCACCTAATTACATCCTAAGGTAACAACATGGAGATATAACAGATGGATGGGGAGCCCAAGGACATAATCATATGACAGTGATCCATCAGACAGGGAGGGAATCAGTTCCCTTGCTCCTAGCTGTTGTCATATTGACAGACATCGTGGTGACAGTGATTTTTATAGAAAGGAGATGACAAAGTATAGTGAGGGTTTTCAGAGATGTTTAAAACATGTCGTCTCCATGTATGAAAGACTGCTTAGGTGATAACCTGCACAGGGTAAAAAACTTGGTGTTGGGGGTTATTTGCATCTCTGCCAGCACAGAAGGGCCTAAGTATCTGCAAGAATAACGAGGGAGAGTAAGGGTAATGTGCTTGAAAGAAGTGCAAAGCACTGAAAATTAAATCCTTCATCTCTGTTGTGATAAACTCAAACAACTTAATGGAGGGATGCAAAGGGGAGTTTGGTACTTTGTAGAGAAATGGTATAGATTTGCAATAGTCAAGTGCTTTAGAAAGGATGCTGTTGTACTTCAAGACATGAGCTGGTGAGAACATGAACTTTGTCTTGCTAATTAATAGCAGCTGTTCCACTTTCAGAAGTTTTCCATTTGTAAAGTTTAGGTTACCTTGAGAATTTTTTCCCAGCTTCCCTAAACGGAAGTATTCCTCATTTCTCAGTATCAAATTGGTGTGTCTGAAAGAAGCAAATACACTCTCCTATGAAATACCACTATTTCTCCCTTTTCACACAGATGTGTTTCTTTTTGAAAAAGAAACTGTGTGAAACATGAGAGAAAGCAGAGGTATGAAGAAAAAATAGCCTAAAATGACTCAGTTTTCCAGGTAATTTGTGACCAGAATTAAAATCAGCAGCTATGTTCTGTTGCTAAGAGAATATCTTAGAACAATAAATTGTCAGGCCTAATTTGCATTTCTAGAAATGACACGTTTGTTTGAAAACACAACAAAGGTTATGACAAAATATGTGGATGAAAGAATGAGACCCATTGCTGCAAAGCAGGTGATTCATGTAGTGTCAGCTTTTCAAATAAAGTGTAAAAATTAATTTTGGAAAGTTCTTTCCATCTTATAGACTTGCTGATATTTGTTCTTGGGCACGAAATATCTATGGAAATCTTGAATAAACTATCAGAAACTTAGTGTCTGGATATATAAGCTTTATTTTTGCAGCCCATGTCACAAATGTAAACTACTGATAGACAGAGTTTGTTGAACTTACTTCATTTCTCATACAGACCTTGAAAAATTCCAATATCAAGCAAGATTCAGACAACAGTGAGAGCCATCACTAATAAAAGATTTTGCAATATCTTACATAATATTTCAATAATCTCTCACTTAAATCATGCCATAAACATTTGCACACTTTATAAAACAGTCTTTCATATTTTGGCTACCATTAATAACCTGAGGTAAGTCAACACTCTTCCCATCCTTCCAGGTTTTAGATTATATGGAGAAAATAATAGGTGTATATCATGTAATCGAAATGGCATCCACACCATCACATCCATCATCTTTGGACAAATGAGTGATATTAATCTGTAAAGAACTGTTCCCTGTATTATGGCTGGATGATATAAAATGCGTAACAAGAAGTATAGCAAGAAGTTCTTTGCATCACATCAATGCATGTGGGACACAGCACGCTGAAAATCAATACTAATTGATAGTGTGCTTCAGAAAAGAATGGATTGACCAAAAAAAAAAAAGAAAAAAAAAAAAGGAAGTCCTTGGAATGAAATGCAAGATATGCAATCCTGCCTACTCAGAGAATTTAAGATTGAAGGGAGAAGTTTCAACTTTCTGCAACTTCCAATTCATACCTAGGTTGCTGTTGTTAGCAACACTGAATTGAAAATGTGGGCAGGAAATTACATGAATGAAAAGAAAAAAAGATGGAAAGCAAGCAATTGATAATGGCTGCTGAAACAGCAAGAAGCACTCACTTAAAAGCAAAAATAAATACAGTGTCTCAAAATTTGCAACCAAACCAAAAATGTCTCAAAACTGCAATGTGATGAACAGAATCTACACCTTGTTTTTCAGGGGCAGAGGGAATTCTGAACAGTCATTCTGTCAGAAGTGGGATCTTTGCAGAGCTTTTACAGCTATTGATTTTTGGAGAGGTGTGAAACAGCTACTTAATTTCCCGACAAAATACATCAGAAAATCATTTAATGCTAACGTCTGTAAGTTCTTGGAGGGAAAAAAAAATAGCCTACCTAAGGCCTGTAAGTTATTTGCTAGGACAAAGAGCTAAAAAATTACTAAAAGTTCTGGAAACGACAAAAAGCCTCCCTCTTACACAAGATCCATGTATCTCAATTATCTGCTTTCCATATTTTCTCTTTAGTCCTTTTTCCCTTTCACAGTCTGACTTCAATTTATACAGATTGATTTCAATATCAGGACCCATGTTTACTTACCTATAAAGTCCAAGAAACCCAGGAGATCAGCCCTGAAATATTAAAGATTTTATTCACATGGAGCTGTGTCTGCCATTCAGGTTCCAAGGGTGACTTTGTGGAGCTGACACATTTTCTTGGCTTTGCAGTTCTTGTTGCTGTCCAACATGCCTGATATTCATTAATATCAGCTCTACAATATGGAAATCAAATCTAAGATCATTTTTGTTCACATGATGAAGAAATTTTAAAACAGACTTCAGCTTCTGCAGGAATGTTCCTGGTACAGCTGCAGGACAAGGCAAAGAAAGGGCGTCACAGACTGTTATAGTTTCACTGAAAAAACTCACTTTGCCAAGAAATATTGAAAGGAACTGGATTTTAGCATAGTTCCAGCCAAAAGGTTCCTGAGCTTTGCCATTTTTATCTTCATCCTCTAAAGAACCAACAAATGATACAGAAAGAAGCTGTTGGTTACTTTTAAACTTTTGATAACATATAAAATTTTTTACTGAAGAAAAACTATAGTAGCAGAATATGTATATTTATTTGAAATTTATTGACAGCATATTTATGCACTTCATATTTACTGAAAATCATTCATAGGTACAAGTACATATAAAATCATAGACTTGTAACTTTTTGTAAATGCAAATATGTAAATACCAGAGAAAAGTGATCATTTAACTCCTGAAAAGCAGGACTATTTTAAAAGACTGTACACTAGAAGTTGTCATTAGAAATACACATTTTGCATGAACAGTATAGCAAGTCTAGCAAAACCTGTGTGAAACTTAGTGCATAAATCTCCTCATACCCAGAGGTGGTAATAAGTTACATGTTTCTCTACATACTCAGTTTGAAATTGTCAAACATATATTTCATGTACTGGAACCAGAAATAACATCTTCTTGGCTGACTTTTTTTGATGTATTTCATAACTAGGTGTAGAAGTCAAAGATACCACTTTCTACCCAAAGGATACATAAATCCTTCAAGCATATCAGAACAGATCAAATATTGCTATATACCCTAAAATTTCACTACTGCAAGGTAGGTAATTGTTCTCCTTTGTTACCAATTCAACAAAAACTTGAAAAACACTTTACAGTTTTAACTTTCCTGGTTAGACAGCCACACTTGCCTCTCATGATTTACCTGAAAATTATACTCCTAGAAGACTAAACTGTACATTTCCACCCTGTTCCATTCAGGTTTCTTATCTTGTCTTTCATTCATTCTGGCATGTGATTAAAATTCAGGACTATGCATTCTAGAGATGTAATACTGCTTCTTTATTTGATGTTTAATAATTCCCAAAGCAACCAAATGTATGTACAAAGAATTTATGCATGCAGGCTACATTTTAAAACACCAGTTACTGTAGCTAAATCCTTACATTTGAGCGCACCATCACTGTCTGGAACAAACCATTTCCAATCCAACCCCACTCACCTGGGTTAAGTTGGCTGTTAGTCCATTGCTCACCCTTGAGAAGAGGGGACTGGACAGACCCCCGTTAACTCAGAGTGAACACCCATCCACAGAAGAGATGTCAGGCGAGACTGGTGAAGCTGGAGCCGGGTTAGCATCCGAATCTGCACAAATGTGCCCTGCTCCCCACTGCCCTGAGCATTCTGTCCCCAAACTGCTGCAGGGATTTAAATTCAGCAGAGTTGGTAAAAACGTTTTCCTAAAAAGCCAGATGAGGCAGCAATGAGCTGGGATTATATATCAAAAGCTTCCAGAACTTCATGACCTTTAATCACTAAATTATTACTTTTCTGTTTTACTCAGAGTGAATGTAACTGTTTCAACAGACTCTTGCTCATAATCATAGCTACAAATAATAAATTTATTTTCATCTTTTTTGAATACGAATTTTCCATTTTAAAGGTGCCATGATTAAATCTATTTTCCTTAACACTTGAAAAAAGTCAATGTCTATCAGTATCTGAAGGAAGGGTGTCAAGAGGATGGAGCCAGGCACTTCCCAGTGGTGCCAAGCAGTAGGATGAGGGCAACAGGAAGAAAATGATGCACAGGAAGTTCCAACAGAACATGAGGAAGAACTTTGCTCTGAGGGTGACAGAGAATCCAGGGAACAGGCTGCATAGTAGAGGTTGTGCAGTCTCTTTCTCTGGAGATATAAACCCTCCTTGATGCAATCCTGTGCAGCCTGCTCTGGGTGAACCTTCTTTAGCAGGATGGTTGGACTGGGTGATCTCCAGAGGTGCCTTCCAACCTCAACCATTCTGTGATCAAATAATTCTGTAACAGCCACTTAATAATCCTTTACCATTTCTAGATTTTCCTCATTTTTTAATGAACGCTATTTTCCCCCTCCATTTTGTATTTCACTGATCCCACTTCTGTTGCAGAAAATGGGAAATAGCCTATAGCAACAACAACACTGAAGCCAGAAACACATTGACAGACTCTTTTACCAAGAAAAATTACTCTGCAGGTAGATATGTTTCCTGCGGATCTCCTTGAAGTGCTATTTTTTTTCATGTCTGGCTAAAAGTGACATGGTTTTGTACACAGTTTTTCAGTCTCCAGGTAAACTGTATCTACTTTTGTTAGCTTTTTAGGGATTTCCAGTCACTCAAGTTATATGATTGAATAACATTCACATACCACTAGGTCTGCAATTTTTAATTATACCTATCCTGCATGTTTTACTGAAGTGTTGAAATACTGAATAAATTGGACTAACTCAAAGAGCTGACATTTCTAGAAGACATGCCCTTGTTGCTGTAGTATGCCCAAGTTCATTACTGCACACCACCTGCCTACTACCTGCAAATTCCCCATGTACTCAGCTCTCATCCCTCTGTACATCAGGGACCTTTATAACCTTCTCCAGCTACGCTTGTTTCATGCCACTCATTTCCTTTCCTTCAAAGATTTATTCCTGCATGATCTCTTCCTTCCGTTTTTTTTTCCTATTTTTTTTCCTACTGTAGGAAATAAATTATTCAGGGTGTCAACACGCTTGAATTAGAGCTGAGATGGAGGTAGTTATAATGAAATGCTAATAACTGCCAGGAAAATTACAGAGTTGTTCTCAGCTGCTAGGTCTGCCAAGCAGCTGCCAGGAGCACTATGTGTTTCCCATACTCTTCTTCTCGTTTACTGATTTTTCACCAAAATAGGGCGTTGTCCTTCAATTCTGAACTTTCAGAAAGCATTCCAGCACTGATTGGATATGTCATTCAAAAGTAATAACAAAATGGACAAAGAAACAGGGGAATGTTTTTCTGTTGAAGTAAGGGCTTTTGATGCAGGCTTAGGGTGTGCTTCAACATTACACTTATCTGTTGGCACATCCCTCTGTTGTGTCAATGCAACTCTATGGGGAGGCTATGCTATAAATGAGGTTGTTTCCATTAACATTGATTATTTCACTGAGCTTGCTTGCAGTGCAGACTTCTGAAAAGTTTTACCAGTAAAATTCACGACTCTAACAGAGGGACAGAAAGGTATAACAGTTCTGCAAAGGAATTCTTCAAGAACGTTAGTCCTAGAAAAATTGTTTAGTCAGAAGCACAACTTTAATTAAAGACCACTGACGCTGTTAAAATCTTCCTGTCTCTCACCTGCCTGCTACCACCTCTTAGCCACAGGTTAACATGCCTTCAACAGGTGCTGAAGAATGGTCGAACATACCCTCAAGTATGAGCTGTGGGAGTGGTGACCACTGTAAGAAGGAAAGCAGACCAAGATGCTTTGACTCTTTGTGAGGTGAAAGACTGTCTTATGGGCTGTGATTCATGAGTGAAGACGGCACAGCAAGTGAGGCCATGGTGTATGCAAAATGAAGTTTGATTCATGGTTAACTCCGCATGTGTATAGCAGAGGCAGAACAGACAGGTAATCCAGCAGGAGCTGGAGCCTCCAGACCTTGATTAGCTCAGTCACATTTAAATACATGTACTGCTATAGGGGTAGGCTCCTACCAGAGCACTTGCTGTTTGGGCTTCACATGAACTAGTTCAGATGCTGTATAATGTTGTCTTTTCTGTTTTCAGCCACGTAACTAAACTGCAGATTAAACACGTGGGATTTCAAATTTCCGGCAGGAATATGTAACTCAAGAGGCATATCCCAGGCTTTCCTTTAAAACTCAAATCAGAGGCCTTTGTAAAAGGTTATTCATTATCTACATCAAAGCCATGCCCACAGGCACTGCTTACTGCACTTTTCCCTGACAAAAATGAGCCCAGCTCCTTTCCAGATCACCCACACATCAACACGTCAGTCTGCAGGGATTCTATTAACTCACCTTTGCAGGGCATTTTCTGGGTGCCACAAGCAACCCCAAAAGGACTTGGGGCTGCTGGAGAGGGCTTTTCTCTATGATCTAAAGAAGTGAGAAGCAATCTTAGCATGCATAACATCAAGGGCATTCCTGGGTGTCAGAATAGTGTCTCACATCAGAAATGGTGAAATTGAGAACCTAAGCAGAACCTTGCTCTAAACCAAGCCAGAAAATGCCCACCTTTATTAAGAAGAGTAGGAACAACAAGTGTTTGCCACCAGTGGGGTTTGCCCCACACAGTCATTTGTCAATTATAACAACATGAACCAAACCTTGAAGTTGGGGCTGGTCGAGGCAGTGGCGCATCTCAGAGGTTCACAGTGCTCCGGGTCAGAGCCCGCCATGCCCAAGCTCCCCAGGGCAGGGGATCACACACCCCTGGGGGTGGCCGGGCCACTCCGCCCGGGGAGGAGACTGTGTCGAGTGCTGCGTGCAGTTCTGGGCTCCTCAATTCAGGAGGGACATTGAGGTGCTGGACAGAGTGCAGGGAAAGGCAATGGAGCTGTTGGAGGGTCTGGAGCACAACTCCTGTGAGCAGCAGCTGAGGGAGCTGGGGGTGTTTACCCTGGAGAAAAGGAGGCCCAGGGGTGACCTTACAGCTCTTTACAACTGTCTGAAAGGAGATTGTAGCCAGGTGGGAATTGGCGCCTCCTCCCAGAAAACAATGGAGAGAACATGAGGATATAGACTCAACCTGTGACAGAGGATGTTCAGGTTGGACATTAGGAGGAATTTCTTCATGTAAAGGGTGATTAGATACTGGAATGGACTTCCCAGGGAAGTGGTAGAGTCATCGTGCCTGGGGNGGTACGGGCGCGGGGTTCCCGGGTTTGTGGAGGTGTCCGGGTGGGGCTGCGGCGGTGACGGGACGGGGAAGGGTCTCTGCAGGACGGCGGGAGTTTGGGAAAGAGTGTGGGGAGGGAGGGGAGTGATGGCAGACCTTAATGTAACCTCAGCTCGGTTCATGAAGGATGTTGGTTTCTTGGAGTTCAGGTTGGCACGAGACTGGCGGGGGGGGNTTGTAGCCAGGTGGGAATTGGCGCCTCCTCCCAGAAAACAATGGAGAGAACATGAGGATATAGACTCAACCTGTGACAGAGGATGTTCAGGTTGGACATTAGGAGGAATTTCTTCATGTAAAGGGTGATTAGATACTGGAATGGACTTCCCAGGGAAGTGGTAGAGTCATCGTGCCTGGGGGCATTTAAGTAAAGACTTGGCACTTAGTGCCACGGTATAGTTGACACGGTGCTGTTCGGTCACAGGCTGAACTCGCTGACCTCGGAGGCCTTTCCCAGCCCCCTTCATTCCGTGTCCCTGCGACTCCAGCCCGCACGCTCCCTGCGCCTCACGGGGATGCCGGGGAAACCCCGCCCCCGCCCCGCCCCTCTNGAAAGAGTGTGGGGAGGGAGGGGAGTGATGGCAGACCTTAATGTAACCTCAGCTCGGTTCATGAAGGGTGTTGGTTTCTTGGAGTTCAGGTTGGCACGAGACTGGCGAGGTTGCCTTGTACACGGTGCTGAGACCGGTGAGGTGCATCTAAAAAGATATTTTAGTGTGCAGTCTTAAAAGTCAGAAATTACCCTTTTTTCGTGTTATCAAAGTTTATTCTTTTGATGACCCCAAAAAGGAGTTTTCGTGTCACTTACATGCTGTGTGAAAGCGTGGTAGACTGCTCGATCACCTTCTCTGTTTCTTCGTTTATTTGGATTTTCTTTTAAACAAGCTAGTTACCAGTTCTTATGTATATGCATTTATCTATATATATGTAACCTGAAAATTCGTAGATGCAAATAGACGTGCTTGCATCTTTCTATGCATTTTATCTTTATATGTAACTATATGAGTCTCTGACTATAAACAATGTTTAGAATTATTTTCATACATTCAAACAATGGGAATGTTGCATTATTGTAAATTAGACTGGAGATACGTAACTAATATCTCAATGTTGTCCTCTTTTCCTAGTGCATGACCTGTAATACAGAGATCTTCCAGAATGCTGGAGTCCTATGTAACTCCTATTTTGATGAGTTATGTGAATCGTTACATAAAGAACTTGAAGCCTTCAGATCTGCAGTTGTCACTCTGGGGAGGAGATGTTGTACTTAGTAAACTCGAATTAAAGTTGGATGTACTTGAACAGGTATGTTATGTTTATAGCAGTTACAGTCCGTGTCTTTGATTTGAAAGAAGTTGACTGAAATATTTTAGATTGTTCTGCACAGCTAAGTAATAACTTAGTGCTTGCTGGTTTTCTTCTTATGCAAGTATTTTTTCCCCCTGCATTTAGTTATTCTTGCTTTAATTTCATGCCATTTGTTTAGCAATGAAAGGTAATTCTTTACACATTCTGTAAGTTATGGAGTGTGAAGAGAGGCTTTTTTGTGGAGATGTTTCTTCTTCCGGTTACTATTATTTTAGGGTATAAACATTAATTAAATTGCTTTTCCAGTCATATTTACTAATTACATAAAGTAACTAAGTTGAAAGGTCACAGAGTAAAGTGGGATCTCTTTTTAGTTATGCATACTAAACCCATTTGTGCTCTTTGTATTGTTTTCTGACTCCAGATTTCATCGTTGCAGTTGAATCTAAACTTAAGAGTAATTGAGGAATAGATTTGATCATCTAGTTTCTGTGGATTAAATCAAAGACTCAGTAAAACTTAGCCTTAAAATAACAAGCTTGACCAAGTAAAACACTAGATACAGAATTTGGAGCCTGCTGTCAATATGAACTGGTAAAGCCTTAGCACAGGGATGGTTTCCTTTTATGCTTATCTGAGTTGACAACTTGAGTGTGTGAGACCGATAAAGCTGCTTTCTGTTGTGCATGGTGTAGCAGGGCTTAGCTGGAGTCCTGTGGCCAGATGTAGTCCAACCATGTGAAGGAGCTGAGAGAAACGCAGCAAAGAATAGGACATCTAGACAATACATCCCTTGAAAGAAGAATAAAATATACAGGGAATGTGTTTTTAATATTGACTAAAATAAGGTGAGACAAGATAGGGCAAGAATTATTTGGATCTGACGAGAAGGAAGTGAATAAATTGCATGTTGGGAGACCTAGGTTAGACATAAATAGAAATCTCATTTATGTGTTGGACTATGAGGCATTGGAATAGGCTGGTTGTCTCTTTCAGGAACACCTTTTAAAATGTGAAAGAAATGCATATGGTTGATTAAACTCTCTGATTCTGTTCTGGAAGAGGAGACAACCTTACAAGAGATCTTGTCCTATTTTCTGTGCTTTTTAAAGAACCTTACTTGTCTTCCTTCAAGCGTTTCGTAGCCACTGTATTTTCTCTCAAGTCTGTTAATTGGTACATCTTGTCCATACAGCTGGATGTTCTGTAGGATGTGTTCCCCTGTGAGCCTTTTTAAATGTATATGTTATAGAACCAAAGAAGGGTTGATCAGAAAGGAGTTCTGGAGGTCATCCAGTCCAACCTCCTGTTCTGAGCAGGGCTCTCAGATCAGCTTGTGTTTTTCTTCAGCTGAGTCTTAAAATCTTGAAATCTCCTGTCTGGTGAGAACCTCCTCTCTGGGTAAGCTGTTTCAGTGCTCTGCTGTGCAGAGAGAAAGTTTGTCCTAATAACAAATGATGACTTGGGATGGAGATATCAAACTTGCTATATTACCTGACACTCTTAAGAATTTTGCTGCTCTCATTGGTGATGTTCCCTTTCCAGTAGTTGCAGTTTTCTGATAGATGATGCCTTGCTTCATCTTTGTCTGCCTAGGAACTGGGTTCCTAAATATCCAGCTCAATCTGATAATGTCATGGCTCTTGTGGCAAATACTGCCATATGTACCCATGCTCATTTGAATGGGAATTTCAATATTCAATGGATGCAAAATTTAGCTTAGATTCATCGTTTTTACATTATTTGGGTGTTTGTGAAATCTAGTTATCTTCATTTGGCTCTTACTATTCTTTGGAACTTGTCTGGACCCACAGACTGTACTTAGAATGTCTTTCTCTCTTTTTGTGGAGGGGATACTGTTTATGTCTGCTCAGCAAAAGTAAGCAGTATGTGGTAATGCAAAGTCCCCAAGCCCTTGGCGCTGGCAGGAGCTCCCTTGAAAAGCTGCTCTCTAGAAACTACCAGTATATTTTATTTTAGTTGGGTTCTGTCCCTGGGTGGATTCACGATACCCGAAGTTAGTCACCTTAACTGCTCTGCTCTTGTAACTTCCTTTCTGTCCTGGGTTGCTGTCCCCAGCCTGGGTCCCTGCTCCTTATCTGACATGAACACAGCTTTAATTTCATGCTTCAGGTTCTTAGATACAAATGCACCTATCCTGGATGTATTTGTCTAGAGCCTTAAACATTTTCAGAGAATTCCATCTTTTATGGAGTTATACATGGCCTTTTGGGAATGTTAGCATAGGTGCCAAACTACCCGGACAAAGTACCTTATAAAAGATTTGGAAACAAGTCTGTGCTTCCTGCTCCCTGCACTTCACTGATGTTAGTGTTCCTATGTCATGTTGTGCTCTTATAAGCCATCAAACAGAATCCCAAAGGACAGATGAGAACAGAGCATAAACTGCTGTTTGTCTTACAGAAGATTTAACTTTATTTTTGGGACCAAGTTGGAACCAATACCTCTTGAAATCAGATGTAATACAGTTGTTGACATAGAAAATTTATCAAATGTGAAGAGAATGTTCCAGTACCTGAAAATACTTTGCATGTTTTTTACATATAGTTATGTAAGTTTTATGCTGTCATTAAATTAAGCTGAATGTCATTATAATAACTCTTAGGGTCTGTCCTTCTCTCTGTCCCCCTTTTTTTGTACAATATCAGTTCTGTAGTGGAGGTCAAGTACTAGTTTGTACTCAGCTTGAATCTTGTAGGTACAATGTAGCTTTTGTATATAATTGTGTCACTCTCTGAATAGCCAGTTAATTTTATAATAATTATCTTTAAAGATTAAATCTAATAAAATTTTGTTATTTTTTCCTATCCTGAATGATTCAATTACTAGAAGTCTAAGCAGTCCAAGAAATTTTCCGTCTGTACATAATATGCATATTGTACAAAAACTGCTTTGAGAAAGTAATTTGTAATAAAATTTTGAAATTAATATCTTAAAGAGTGTTTTTTGGAAAAGTGTTTTAAGCACTTTTGTCAACTTTTGTGTGAAGTCCCCATAGTACCACAGGTAACAGAACTGCCTCTGAACTTGTTAAGTAGCTTGTGTGTAGTAAATCTGTTGATACAGCGGTGCCAGAAGGATAAGATACATTGTGATCTCTTCTTGCTGCTTGTGTATATTCCCATAATTAGTTTTTAGCTGTTTTGCAAATGCAGAAGGGAAAGATGAAGTAGTCTTGGGAAGACAAAGGATACCTTGATCTAAAGATTATTGAGTTTTATTATAGTGCAGATTTTTCATATCCCAAATAATTTGTAAAGAAAGAAATATGAAAAATTCTAATGTACTTAAAATAATTTTAAGGAAATGGGAGGATTGTAACATCCTTATTTTAAGTCTGTGTTATGTGCTACTGGTTACTTGTGAAATACAGCCTTAACTGTGAAGAAAAGGTATTTGAGTTAACACTGATGTGGAGAACAAGTACTTGCCTATCACCCCAACCTTTAGAATAGTCTTGTGTTTTGGAGCAAGGGGAGATTTTAGGCAAAGGGGAATTATGATCACCTAGTCTGCAGTCTGACATGTTAGTCAGTTATTTATGGGTCAAGCCCAGAAGATTGTTTTTAGTCATATGATATTAGTCAGTTATTTATGGGTAAAGCCCAGAAGTTTGGTTTTAGTCATATATATTTTTGTGAAAGATTTATATGATTAAATGGAAAATCTAAAATGCAAAGTGTAATCAATCATGGGTACAGAAGGAATATTAAGAATTTCAAGGAGTACTTAATGAAAGGAGAAAGATTGTGTAGGAAACAAGGGGGAATAAAAATGTTCTTTGTTATGTTTATTATGAACAAGTTACTGAATTTGGCACACATTTGTATTGTCTACTGAATAGTACAACAAAGAATTCTTTGCATTGCTTTATTCTAATTCCATAGCTGTAACCAGGCTGTGTTTCCTTAATGTCAGATAACATTTGTAACTACATTTCTTTGAAAAAGAACTATCTTCTAAATATGTCAGGCATTTGCTTTTATCACCTTAATTTTTAAATAATTCTTACTTCTGTTTCTTTCAGTATCTTGGAGTTAACTAGACAAAAATGAAAATGTGTTAAATACATCCAGAAAATTGTAGAAAAATAGCTATTCCAGAATGCCTTTTGAAGTAAAGACAAGCCAGGATCTAAATAGACATTGTGGTATTGATGAGTGACAAAAACTTACGCATCTGCAAGTCCAGAATGGGAATTCTGGAAGACAAAAAACTTTCTATTATTGTTAACAGTGGTAGTTTGCTGCTTTGATCTCTGAAAGCATTGTCTCTTATGTTGTAATGTATTTTTAGATTGCATGTTTTTTTATAATTTATTGCTGTGCCACACCCCACATCCCTCCCCACCCCCCCAAAAAAAAAAAAAAAGCTCTGGGACAAAAGGCACTATTTAATTTATTGTATGATTAATTATGTAGCAAGATCTGTAGCTGAAGAGCCCAGTATTTGCTTTTCAGTGTCTTCACTGAAACTGTCTGGATTAAAATTTTATTTGTGTTGCTTCTGAGCCTAGGGCTGAATTTTTCGGAAAGGCGTTTTGGCTAAAATTTTGAAGCGTAGTAGTGAATGAGATGAAGAACGAGCACTTTGTAAAAACAAATTAACAATTTTCTTTGAACTTTTAGTGAGAAAGACTGTAACTGTCATCTCTTAGAATGGGGACTTGAAATTAGATATAACTTTATGCAAGCATGGCTGAGGAAGGAGTCAAGAGTTTCCGTAGCACGAGATGGGTGTGGTTTTTTTAACTTCATTAATCAATACTGATTATGAAGTTTTACTTGGCAAAAAAATAGAATGATAATTTTGTGTAGTTTCCTCCTCTGAAGGGTTCATCAGCAGTGAATATACAATACTCAGCTCCTGGGTACAAGGTAAACTTTTTCATAGCACCACGTGCATTAATTTTTGGGCATAGAGCAGTGATAGGGGATACACATCACAAAGTCACCCCGAGACACACCAGTAGAAAGGTTTAGGAGGTATCAGCTGCAGAATGGGGGAGGTTGTTCCCTAAAGTTGCTCCTATTAGCAGCTGTTGTTGCTGTGGTGGTGTAGGTATTGGTAAGAATAATTGACTTGCCTCTAGACTTACCAAAGATTATCTCAAGATCCAAACCTGTCACGGGTTTAAATAGTGGTTATTTCAACTCTGAACTTAGGAGATGGTAACTACTTAAGAAAATAAAAATTTTTAGTGGGCTTTCAAAACATATCCCAAAGATTTGATTATATATTAATTATTCATGAATTTATCACTGATAAATGTATTTATTTCAATATACTTAGGCAAAAAATGACATTAGCTAGCTTCACAGAAGTACTGTATAGGCAGACTTTATAATACATATCAAGTAGTAAATGCAAAATGCCCTTGTCTCCACATTTTATTCGTATAGAAGTTCTGTACAGCAGGGTTAGGTCTAGGGTCCAGCAGTTCAGGAAAAGAGGCTTTCTGGATCCACTTGTAGATGTTTGTCTGAAATTCCCTAGCAACTTGCCTGCTTGATTTCTGAGTTTCATGGACCTTCTCTGTGTAACGTCTATTCATTCATAGAAATTCTGAGTTGAGTGATGTATGTACCTAAACTGAGCCAAGGGGGAAAGGTGCTTAAGCCCTGGCTTGCCAGGATAATCCTGGGGTCTGAACAAAGGTGTGTGTTCCTGAGTTTACCAAAATAGTTAAGAACCCGGGTGTGCTGGTTGGCAGCAGGCTCAGTAGGAGTCAGCAGTGTGCCCTGACAGCCCAGAGGACAAACCCCTTCCTGGGTGCACCAAACTCAGCATCACCAGCCGGTCACAGAGGTGACTGCCCTGCTGTACGGCCTTGGTGCAGCCTCACCTTGAGCTCTGGGTGCTGCTCTGGGCCCCACAGCTGAAGAATGAGGGTAAAGGATGTGAATGCGTCCAGAGGAGGGCAATGAAGGTGGTGAAAGGGCTGGGGCAATGTCCTGTTTGAAGGGACTGAGGACTTTGGGCTTGTTTTATTTGGAGAAAAGGAGGCTGAGGGGTGACCTCACAGCTCTTTACGGCTTCCTGAGGAGGGGACAAGGAGAGGGAGATGCTGAGCTCTTCCACCTGGTATTCAGGGATAGGACATGTGGGAATGGTTCAAAGCTGCACCAGGGGAGGCTTCCAGTGGACATTAGGAAGCATTTCTTTACTGAGGGTGGTCAAACACTGGAACAGGCTTCCTACAGGAGATGAATGCCCCAAACTTGTCACTGTGTAAGAGGCATTTGGAGAATGCCTTTAATAACATGTTTTGACTTCTGGTCAGCCCTGAATTGGTCAGGCAGTTGGACTGTATGGTCATTGTAGGTTGGCCAAAACTGCCGCTCTGCATCTAAGAAACTTAGAATCACTTATTTCTCAACCTGAGAACATCCTACACCTGTAGTTCCCAGCATCTAAGATGACGATGAATACACCAGGCTATAAGCAACTTGAAGATGTGTTGTTTTTTCTCCATTAAAACTTTAAAACTTGATTTTAAAAAATGTCAGAATATGGTATTAGAAAGGTGAAAAGATGAAACATCACTGAAATTTGAGCATTAGAATACTTAGTACTGAGAATGCTTAAAATTCTGATGTATCAAATATTGCTTCTTTATTGTACTGTAAATAGTTACTTTTATTATTCCAACTCTTGATCGCTAGTCCTGGGACCAGCTCTCTAGCCTGACCCTTCTGTTGGTTAAGTGTTAAACTCATTTTTTGCAGGCAAACACCTGAAGCTACTGGGGAAATTGCAACACTTTGTAATGTATGTACCCCAATTTACTTAGTTGGGTACTTTTAATCTAAACTTTGGCACCTTCCTTCTGAATTTCTGCAAGCAGCAGCTGGCTTCCTGCGGCTGTCCAGTAGAGTTGTGGTCTATTCATTGGCTGGATGGAGTGCCCAGGCATTTTTTAGGAGTTCTGGACTGACTTGCACTAGTTTTTAAAGCAGTGTGACTGCTATCTACATTACACCTTAGTGTACAGGAGTCTGGTTTTGCCAATGAAAAATTTAATAATTTTGTGTTTACTAAGCAGTTTGATGTGAAAGGGGCAACAATGGCCCAGTTTTAAGAGCACTAACCTCTTAAAACTCTTAAACACTGAAATATTTTGAAAGAAATTGCTGTGCTGTGGCATGGTTAACGTTTAATTCCAAATTTGTGCCCTTCACAATAATACAGGTTGCATATCAGTTTAAGTATTTACCTTCACCATGTTTGTTTTTACTTGTCCCTTGAATAGCAAAACATTTTGCAGTAGCTTCATGTGAGAGAGAGGTGGTTTTAAACTATCTTTTGTTATCAAGGAAATGGTATTCCAAATGCCTCCTTTGAACAGACTAATTGTGGCATGATTGTACAAGTGATTATAAAGGCAAATGCTAAGTCCTGTGGCACACTGCTGATTAGGGGAGGGAGAATTTTGACTTGTTTTGTGATAGAACCTTACTATTTTGACTTACAAATGTGTCTGGAATTTTGATATGTTTCAGTAGTTAATTCTGCGTTCTTTGTTGTTTTTAGGAGCTGAAACTGCCATTTACTTTCTTAAGTGGGCATATTCATGAGCTTCGGATTCATGTGCCATGGACGAAATTGGGATCAGAACCAGTTGTCATCACTATCAATACAATGGAATGCATCTTGAAGTTAAAGGATGGTGCTCAGGTAAGAATTGTGATGAATGCTTTTCCAACATTGTGAGGTTCATGAGAATAAGAGCTTCTATAGGTCACTTTCTTGAAAGCCTTATGAAGAATCTGGCATGTGAAGTTGGGATCACTTTTATTTTCTGAGAGGCTAATATTGTTCTTCTTGTCGTGGCTAATATCTTCCTTCATGCTTATTTTTAAACTCTTATTAGCTCTAGTTGTGTTCTTGTAGATGTGAAAGCAACTTAAGAGTGCTTTGTTAGATTTTTCCTATGACTAGAGAAGAAATGGATTTCAAGAGCAGTATAGCATCCTGTGTGTTTCCAGGTTCTGCCTCCCAAGATGCAGTGCTGGTTGCTTGAGTCAGCTGTACGTGACACAACTCAGCACTGGGCATTTTTCAAAACTTGTGTTGCTGTTATCGAACGAATGCTTTGAAGATCCTGGAGTCTAATTAATTTTTACCTTTAGAAGTTATAGTGCTTGCTTGAGTGTTCTTGGAAGACCTCTTGTATGTAAGGGTCTTCAGGGATTCTTTTTCTTTTAGTTGCTCAGAATAATTTGTGCATTAGGCTGTTTTCACACGCTCAGGAAAGGTTTCCTTCTGACGCGATGAAGCTGCAATATGCAGTGGCTCAATTTTTGTCATATGTCTAACTTAGTTAACCAAAAGTACTTGGTTATGTTAATGCTGAACTTGTGGGTTTTTTTTTTTTAATCAGTATGGTGCTTTAATTCTAGAGAGGCTTACAAGTTTGTTTTGCTTGTTGGTTTTTTTAAAGCCTTGTTCACATTTCAATTTCAACAGTCCTTCACTTATATTAAGGATCATGCAAACAAAAATTCCAGTTTGTGAAAAACTCAAGTGTTTGGTAGGGTGCTTGATGAGCTGTTAACATTTAACATCAGTAACTAGATACAAGGCCGCAAGAACATTGGAAAACACTTTCCTGTTATGTTTGTTGTATTCTTTTACAGTTACAGAGCTAAGAGGCTTTTTTGCTGGAGTAGAAATCTCTAGTCCTAGCCATCCCCAGAGGACATGCTTGCATTCTGTAGTTACACTTAATCTGTGTGCATATGTGCATATATACACACCAACAGCCAAATACTAAGTACTTTTCCAATGTTAAGGTAAGCTTTTGAGACCAGATGTTCCATGAGAAGTGTGTTTTTGGAAGCAGCAAATTGCATCTAATTATGAGTTGCAGAAAAAGATTTGTAGCCCATGACTTTGTGCAACCCAGAACTAATATTGGATATCGGACCTTGCAGATGGCTACTGCTGGAATGATCAGATTTCCTGCTTGCTTGGTATTTGAAACTTAAATTTTGTGGTGCATACATCAAAAGGTCAAGTGTCATGAAAGTAAAGCACTCTCAAAACAAGTATTTGTTACAGATGTTTAAGATTCAGAGGCAAGAAAAGAGTTTTGAAAATTGCAACTGACATTTGAACAAATTATTCATTGGTATGTACGCTCAGGAGGGTAGAATTTGGGTCTGTGCCATAGAAGGATTATCTTTGACTAACAAGAATGTAGATGAAAACACTTTTAGTGTTTTCTGAGGATGTGGTTTAAAAAGTTGACAGGTTGAATTTCATTTTTTAAATTACTATTTGAAAGTGTTCAAAGTATGGCAGTGTACTTGGCTAAAAGCAATTGTCATAAAAACTTCTGCAATTAGTGAATAAAAAATATGAATGAAATGAAATATTTCTGTGAAAAATGATAGTAAAATGAACTTACAGTGAGTTTAGCTCCAGTTGGAACTGTTCTGCCAAGAATTTCCTATCAGTCAAGAGCATAATTAGCAAGAAAGTTCAGTTTAGTTCTCAAATTGATTTGCTTGATCCTGTATTTCCTTCCTCAGGTGAAATCTCTAATGAGCACATGCATAATTTCACCTGAGCAAAAAATAAAGTTCTTGACCTCAACTTAGTGAGATGTGTTTTCTTTGGAAAGGTGCTATTTCAAACAATGTTTCTGGTGAAGATATATGACGATTAAAATACATGGCATTGTTTGAAGCTGTTGTCCGGTGGACCCTACAGATTTTGTAAAAAGGAAGAAAGGGTTTTGCTCATGTTTTTGAAGAGTATCAGTTCCCTGGGGTGCTTTTGTATATATATGCGCTTTACTGTGATGCTGTGTCTTTGTTAGTTCAGCTTCAGTGTTAGTTTGTCTATTTTGTCGTTTATGCTTATTACAGCATCTTCTCAGCTAAGTTTGGATTAGACAGTAATGGCTCAACTTCTAGTTTTATGCTAAAAATTCTTTTTCTAAGCAGAAGTGTTGTATAAGTAGTAAGTTCACTTGATGTACAAAATCCAAAATTATGTAGAATTAGTGCTATTTACATTGTGAAGGTCTTTGCTTTTCCCCGTTTTATTCTGTGCTTTTTTTCCTTTTCTACATCTGATACTACTACTTCTAAAAACCAAATGTTAAATGTGGCTATTTTACAAGAAAATTAAACTGAAGTGCATCAGGAACAGAACTTTGCAGTGATTAGTGTTCTGTTGAACATGCTTTGTATGTGCACTTTTGGTTATGAGTTAGGTTAGTGTCAGTACTTGAAATAGAATTTGGCTGTGAGGTGTTTCACATTGCTTTTTGATGTCTGTCAGCCTAATGCAACTGTGCCTGGCTTTTTTTTTCCCTTTTGAACTAGTCTTCTGCAGGACTGAGTTTTAAGTATGAGCATTTATACTGTTCTCAAATATGGTGGTATGATTTTTAAATCTGTTCTTAAACACTTAAGAACAGTTCTTAACCTGTTCTTAAACTGAAGTTTGTTTGACTTGTATTTGAGTTATAGTAATTGACTGTCCTGACACTGTTCTCCATGAGTGCTGTTTTGTTTTAGAAGGTGGTTAAAGTTCCAGTATTATATTCTTCTCATTACCTATCTCTATATATTAAATCCTGGACTTCATATAGAATTGAAAACACTTTGTAAAACCTGTGTTGGTTGCTGTTTTACATCCAAGAGGTTTTCTCCCTTTGTCCTGTTGGACTGTTCTTAACTCCTTTCTCTTCTAAACAAATTCTTTTTTTTTTTTAAGCTATTTGAAATTCTTTGCTCCTTTCTCTTCCCCTCTCCATGCTAAGATATCTCTGTGCCCAAGCTAGAGGCTTTAAGTTCACGTAGTTCAAATGGGGAAGGACAAGCCTGTAAGTCCGTGTCTGTGTTCTTCACCTTCCTGCCATTATAACTAACCACAAGACTATTGTTCATGTTTAGCCTTGAATTCTGTGGTTTTTCATCTTGGAACTGATGCAAATGAGGAGATCAAGGAGAAATGTATTATTTGTATTTCTGCTTCACATTTGAGTCCTTGCCTTTAAGCAGAACACAGTGCACCAGAAACATGCTGATGTATATGAAGGCTCTCTGTACTCCAAGAATAATTAATTATGGAATTGGGGAAGACTGTTAGGTCGAAGCAGTTAGAGGGGTACAGGGAAACCAAGCAGTTTGGATCAGCATACAGACAATTGAGCACTGCTCCTTTCATGAGGCATTACAAAGAAAGTTGCGAAGGAATATAATAACTTTGTGGAAGCAGTGGAGAACAGCCCACAAGCATGACTGTCAGAATACCAGACTCATTCTTACCTGACAATTGGTAGAGACTGCCACCAGAGAATGCTGGAAGCAGAAGTTGGTCTTGACTGGGAAATGATTGAGGTGGGAGATAAGGTGTGTTGACAGATTATGCAGGACTCCGAAGGTGAAGACAGAAGGTTTGTGTTTGAGGGTATAGTTGTATAAAGTCTTTTTGCTTAGGTGGTAAAGTTAGTTCCAGATCTGAAGCAGAGCTTTAGTGTTTTTTTTCCCTCACCTGGGCTGTAGTAGTTCAGTCAAATGTGGGGTTTTGGTCAAGCACTGCTGGTTTTTTCCGTTTGAGTCTGTAAGTCTGCTGTTCTGTGACAGCAAAAATATGGTAAGTCTTGAAGTCAGAAGACTTAGCTAACAGTCTTTAGTGTCTCACCTTTAAGCTTTTTATTTGCTCATGTGGAAGCTCAAGGTCTTTATTTTTTAAATAAGTTTCATTTGGCACTTACTTTCATAGTAGTATGTTTAGTTCATATATTGACTTTAATTTAAATCTGATATTGAGTTTTAGCTCTTGTATGCAAAATTTAAGGTGAAGATTATATTGAGAATTGCTCTACAGGAAGCAAACTATGTTATCAGCTAGTGTTGAATCATATCAGGTTAAGGATGACTATGAAATTCTTATTAAGCAGCCAGTTCACGATGCTCTTACTTGTGTTTTAATAGATTAATATAAGAAAAAAAGAGGATCTTGTGTTTGTGTGTGCATGCATGCATGCAGATTGTGTATATATAAGTAACAAGAAAAATTTTCCATATTATTTTGAATTTTAAAAAATTGCTTAATGCAAATCAGACTGTAATTTAGTATTTTCCAAAGGTTCAGGAAGGTTTGGCAGAGTCTTTTTTTGGATTTTGTGCCATTTTCTGTCAAGAACTCCTGTCTGAAGAGTTCTTAGGTTTTCTATGAATTGGTCTATGTGAACAAAAGTGGTTTAGGTAGGCGGTTCTCTTTCAAGGATATTATCCTTTTAAGGGATAAATACCATGCCCCACAAATCTCTTGCAAAAACATTTAGTAAACTTACTCTTTCAATAGAGGAAGTAGTAAAGGCAGGCTGTAACAGATGCTAGAAAAGGCCTTGCAGCATTTGGTTCAGACAGTTTGTTGTCTTTCTCCAGTGATTTCAAATGAGAGACTGAGGAGGAGATGAGCAGCTTTGCTTAAAGCTGGATAAATACTCACATGTTCTAGCTGGGCACGCAAGAGTGACCATGTAATTTACCTATTTTTGTTCCTACTAACCACTTTAATAGACTTTAAAAGCAAAGTATCTGACGCTTTAGATTGCAGTAATTGTGCTTATGAAACAAGAAATTGCCTTTGTGAATTTGTTCAGAGACTCCTGCAGGCATAGCTGTAGGAGTCCTGCCACTGCCCTTGTGTTGCCTCAGTCTGAATACCTGTCTTGTTTACCGGAATGCCTGTTACTGACGTTACACCATCTTAATACCTGCTGTAATAATGACCTGCTGGTTTTAGAACCATAGAATCATTCAGGTTGGAAAGGACCTTTAAGATCATCAAGTCTGTTAACTGTTTTGACAACATCACAAGATTTTCTTGACAAGAACTGCATTCAAAATCTGAGCTATTTTCAATAACTTTCTTTGTTCAAATGAATGCACTTTGCATGTTATGAAGAGAAAGCAAGGTAAGGGTAAGGCCCTGTGTTGGTATAGGTGTTGCAAGGAAGCTGCCAGGAGCTGTGTGTAGTTAGTTTTCCCTTCAGTTCCTGTAGCAGCTGGAGCAATAGTGTTTTACTCTAGTGAGTAAATGTTGCCTTTTCTCATCTTGTTTTCTGAACAAGATCTTCCCAGTGTACCTCTTTGTGGTGGTGTTCAGACCAAGTTTGTGATTTTGAAGAAACTCCTGGCTGTTCAGGCTTACTGTGCTTTGACCTCTGTTACAGGGTTGTCTCAGAACTAATGGGCTGGATACCTTTTTGGTCAAACTGCTGTTCTCCTAGAGCACATTAAAAGGAAAATGTGCTGCAGCTGGTAATTGGAATGAGAAGAGCACAAGATTGTGTGAGCTGGTAATGGAATCAATATCCTGTCATGGATCACCAGGCATAGTGTGTCTTACATTGGGAGCACAGTGAATCTCATGAGAGGAGTTTTCCTTTTCCAGAAGCTGTTCTGGCAGCCTAGGTTCGAAAAGTCTACATCTAACCTACATTTAATGCCTGCTTGTCTGCTTTTCATAGTTAGTGTGTCTGGGACAGTAGGCATCTCACAAAATATCTAATTATGGACATATGCAAGCACCACCACTTTTTTTTTCCTCCTCTCCTTTGTGAAAGCACATCCCTCTAGTGCCCACTGAAGCTTTAGCAAAATTGCATGTTCTACTTATCCAAGGGTTCAGAAAAGAGTTTATATGGTAAGAAAATGAAATCTGAGCTTCCAAAAGAATTTCTATCACTCTGTTAATTTTTATAGTGATTTAAATAGCAAGCCTTCTGCAAACAATCTGGAATGGCTTTCTCAGAATGTCATCTCACTCAAACTAGAAGAAAAAGGAAAACTGTGATAGTCAAGAGGTCCCATATAACAGGCGAAGACCAGTGCTTGATATCTATGTATTTGACGCTGACAGGAGACAGCAAATTAATTACTCATATTCTACTTCCAGCAGTGTTTTGAACTCTGTATCAACAGTAGAACATTCTGGTATGAGATTATTTGTCAAGAAGACTTCAGTGCAAATTTGAAGAATTTTAGGCATATGAGAATGCAGTGATAGCTTAATAAGGAATATAATGGACACAGGGACAACCAAGCAGTGCAGCCGTACTTCAGATTGTCAATGAAATTTCTTTCTTAGGCATTGTGGTCTGGACCCTGGATAGCTGTCAGGTGCCCATCAGAGAGCTCTGTCACTCCCCTTCTCAGCTAGACAGGAGAGAAAATATAATTAAAGGCTCATGGGTTGAGATAAAGATAGGGGCAGATCACTCACCAGTTACTGTCACAGGCAAAACAGACTTGACTTGGGGAAATTAATTAAATTTTTTTAACAATCATATCAGAGTAGAATAATGAAAAGTAAACCCAAATCTTAAAAATACCTTCTCCCACCACTCCCATCTTCCCAGGCTTCACTCTCTTGCTGATTCTCTACCTCCTCTTGACAGTGGCACAGGGGACAGCGAATCGGGGTTGCGGTTAGTTTATCACACTGCTGCTGCTTTCTCCCTGTGCTCCAGTGTGGGAACCCTCCCATGAGGGACAGTCCTCCACAAACCTCTCCAATGTGAGTCCTTCCCACGGGCTGCAGTTCTTCATGAACTGCTCCAGTGTGGCTCTCTTCCATGGGATGCAGTCCTTTAGGAACAGCCCAACAGATCCCAAGTCCTGCCAGCAAACCTGCTCCAGTGTGGGCTCCTCCCACCACGAGTCTACAGGTGCTGCCAGGAGCCTGCTCCAGCGTGGGCTTCCCATGGCATCACAGCTTCCTTCAAGGCATCCACCTGCTCTGGTGTGGGGTGCTTCACAGGCTGCAGGTGGATCTCTGCTCCACCATGGGCTGCAGTGGCACAGCTGCCTCACCATGATCTTCACCATGAGCTTCAGGGGGATCTCTGCTCCATGCCTGGAGCAAGCACCTCTTCCCTATTTTTCACTTGGTGTTTTCAAGGTTCTTTAGCTGTCATGTTCTTATTTCTCTCTACTCCGGCTGTAGATGTTTCTGCCCAACAGTTTCTTTTTCCATCTTAAATCTCTTTCCTGGTAATTACAACTGATGGCCTTGGCCAGTGGCAGGTCTGTCTTGGAGCTGGTATGGCCTCCATCAGACATAAGGGAAGCTTCTAGCAGTTTCTCTCAAAGCCACCCCTGTAGATCTCTGCTGCCAAAACCTTGCCCTGCAAACCCAGTCCAGGCATGAACCAGTGAAGTCCTTTGTTCTTCATACTAAGAAACATCAAGGTTATAGTCTTATTATCGTGCATAGACACCTCATACTTTTGCTGGTGTTTATTTTGTGCTCCTGTGTACTGTAGAATCTATTGCAGTACTGGTAGAGAGCAAGAAGTTTCTGCTTTCCACATTCTGGAAGTAAAGCTCAAACTCCTGTTGTCTTTTTCTTTCTGTTGCTTGAACCCTCTAAACTGATGGTTTTCTTTGGTTTGCAAAAAGTGATTGAAAGACTGTCCTCATAATGTAGTGCTGGTAGCTGAAAAGCTAATGTGACATGGCTGTATTATCTTATAGATGCTATCTCAGTGGAGAACTGCTGTTTAAAACAACTCTTTTTCAGCATTAGTAATGCCTGCCAACTGTTGGGGTTTGGTTGAACCTGTTCAAGGCCTCAGGTTCCCTGGCTGCCTTGTTATAATTCATAGTACTTGATCTTTTAGTATACTCATACACTTGGTTTGACTTAGGCGTATGGACTAGGCTTCTTGTAATCTATTCCGAGTTGCCTTTTTGCTTTTCTAAAATTTAAGTATTTAGAATTAAGGATTGTTCGGGGTTTTTTATTGCTATTTGGATGTATTGGCTTAGACTGGCTCTTTGCCTTTTTAAGATGTCAGTTGTGTGTTCAGAAGTGTGCCCTTGCCAAAAAGGAAATAACACTTTCCAAGTTTTAAACAACTCATTGCCCTCCAAAAACCAGTTCAATTTAAACTTTAAATTCAAGAAGGACAGAAATTTGTTTACTTGTGTATAAATGTGGATTATATACATTAATATCTCAATTCTTAATACACAGTGTATGTGAACTTTCTTTTAACTGCCAAATCAATGTCCCAGGTTTGGAGTCTGGATTTGGACCTCTTTTGTAAATGCTTGTGTGGTGGTAGTACTGTACCTCAATTTATGACCTTTCTGTAGGCTGTTGAGAAGCCTTGCAGCTGCAGAGACTGCAGCTTCAATTTTCGTCCTTCAGCTGGTAAAGTTTGAGGCAGCCAGATTGAAATGTACGTATCCTGCAACCAAGAGAGTTCTTCTGGAGTCTTCGAATGTCCCAAGTATATTTACAAGAGTAGGCACTAAATGATTTATATCAGATTTATGGTGTTGTTAGCTTAGTACATGATGCTTGTTTGGAGCATGACTTTTGGAGTTTTTTCATCTGATTTGGAACATCAGTTGGGATTCTGTCTTTCTCAAGTAGCAAGAGGAAGGGATAATGCAGGTGGGAGTAGTACGTGAAGGAATGCTGAGGCACCTAAATGGACAAATGGGTTAGGTGAGAAGAGATTTAAAAAAAACTGATGGATGTGAAGGGGAAGGTTGGTTTTTTGGGGTGGTGCCTGGTGATCCTTTAAGCTTTCATATCTTTACAGGTAATTCTAAATAGATTGTTTAATCAGGTGAGGGTAGCACGCTTACGTGAAGAATTCCACTTGTTTGCCTTGGAACACCTGACTAGCTGAGAAATATCTCACTTATTTTGGTGGAACCTTTTCAGGATGCCGTATTTTGGAAAGAAGTAATCCTAATTTTAGACGTGTTGGAGTAGTTTTCCATGTATGTATATTTTTTTGGGAATCCTGCATAGTGCTGAATTTATTGAATCTGTTATAATATTTCAGACGTAGTAATTTAATGCATTATTATTTTCTCCTGTGCTTTGAAAAAAATATTTTTAGAGCAGATTGGTACAACAGAGTTATTGCATGTGTTTGTTCTAAAATAAAGTGGATATGGGGCTTGCTGTTTTCTGGATCAACTTGTATTTCAGCAGAAGTCAGTGCTTTATGTGACATGTGTTTTGGATTTGTACTTTTTGAAAGCCTTGTGCTTTTGGGCAGGCACTCCTAAATTAATCTGTGGTTCTCACAATTCTTGTTAATTCCTCTATTTTTTTCTTATCCTGTTCTTCTATGTGTGTTGGTTTTTTTTAAAAAAACTCTGTGCACCGACTTCCTAGCTAGATTTCTCCTTTCTACTCAGAATTCCAGTGTAACTATAATTGTGCTTTGACTATTGGCTGTAGAAGTTGATTCCTCTTCTTTTTGGAATCTCTTCACTCATCCACGTGTTGTCTAAGTATATCCTTATCTGATCAGTCTCATTCCACTAACTTATATATTGAATAGCTATCAGCTGACCTATTGAACTGATCTTTTTGAACTATAGCCAGCGCTTTATTTTTTTTCCAAGAGTTGTGTTTTGGGACTAGAGAGTGTCCAAGACCCAGTGTCTATATTGCAATGCCATGTCAATGCACTTGGCAATTTTAACATTGGCAGCTCAACATGGAGAGTGAAGCAGCAGAATGGGCTTATTTTCAAAACTGAGTTGTTTGGGAAATAGCATGATGAGAATTCGGAATCTCAACATTTAGTTTTAAATCAATAAATGTTTATAAATAAATGTTCTTTTTTTTCAATACTATCTTTGTTGATGGAAAATATTTGTTTTCATTTGCTGAAAGTTGAAGTGTTATGAGCTTGTTGTACATGGGCTACTGCTTCTGAAAACAAGAGCTAGGTAGCGATCTATGAGATTTTTCCTGGAACTGGACTGTATTAGGATTAGAGATTTGTTGGCATAGAAGGTGTGAGCTGTGCTTGGGAGTGTGTTCTGACAAGCATTTCCCCATATCTTAGTTCTGGAAACCTGTATATTGTTGAACGTATTGTTATCAAACAGGGCACAAGTAACAGTCAACTCATTTATCTCTCCCAGTCTCCCCCCATCCCTTCTTTTTTTATTTCTGCTTCCATAGCATTCTCTAAAACTACTTCTAGAATTTGACTGTAACTTGCCACTGGTAAGTCATGCTCCATTAAGAAAAGAAAAATTGGAAATCAAATTATGTGACCCAACAGCTGTTTGATCCCCAGATATGCACATTTCTCTTTATTTTTGCAAGTAAAAACTAATAAACCTATGTTAAATGCCTGTGTTAACAAAATATGTATTCTTTGTTTTAACCAAAAGGAGGTGCTTCTCTTCTTAGCCTGATGAATCATATTTCTATGCTCATCTCTGTATGAGTTCTGGCCTGCAATACAATTTCACTTCAGTGAGCTGCCTCTTACACCTTTTGATGCTTAGAATCTGTACATATCCCACTTTGCTTGTGAAGTAGTTTGAATGTTGACAGTTTCAGTAGCCTTGCCCATGTGAAGGGAAAGAGTGTTTTTCTCAGAGGAAGCTCATGTTCCTTCTTTTACTCATTTAAAACTGTAGTTCTTTATTTTCTACTTTGTTGTTCTAGATTCCTTTGCTTGGGGGATTGTGATGTTACCTAACAAGTGAGGAAGCAGCCCTGCTATAGGAGCTTGTTCTCAATAAATACCTTTGTGTGGGTGTATATATGTGCATATGTATTTATGCCTATTAAAGACAACTTTCCATCTGACTTTTATTTCATTATTGCTTGATAGTAAGAAGGAACAGTTAGGACAGGAAATATAGATTACACTCAGTGCATAGGTTAGCAGTTGTTTTGCATGTGTTATAATTTCACATTAATCCAGTTAGTAAGGCAGTGAGAGCAGGTAAGAGCCATTTTCTGATTTTTTTGGGGGCAGGCACTGTCACACATGCCCAGCTGAATGGTAGTCAATGTATATTTAACTTGTTTCCTTCAAACAAAACCACTTTTTTATTTCTGAAGTTCTTATATGGACCCGTCTTCACACGTTCTGTGATCACTAGAAAAATGCAGACCCCAGACTGTTTTACACTACATAGTACAGCTATACTCTGGAAAGTTCAAGAGTGTGAATGTTATGGTTGTTTATAAAGCAAATCACCTGAATATGCTGTGTGGCGAGAGGAGATGATATATAAGAACTTTCTAGGCTGCAAAACGAACTTGGAAACTAAATGTCAGGTTGAACTCCTGGCAAAGCACCAGTTAGAAAGTGAAATGTTGAAATGTAAATAATATCTGTCCTCTGTACCAGCTATGATAGTATCCAGTAATTTTGCAGTGAAGTGGCTGTGCCGCTAGGGAATTGAAGGAATTACATACAGCAAACCAACATCATAGCAAGGAAATGGATGGCAGAATTTAAATATTAGAGCTAAGGCAGTATTGAGCAATTTAATTTGTATTTTAGAACTGTGGAGCATGTTGTGGGTCTCAAAATTGTGGATTTGAATGTGAATGTAATAGAATTGCTTTTAGTGCAGCTTAATATGCTATATTGCTGGAAAAAATCCCAAATAGTCGACAGTTTAGTAGGTAAAAAACCCCTACTAATACCTCTAACTAATGCTAGTGATTTGCATATGCTTATGTATTTCAGATGAGTTTACTTGTACTTTGACTTGTGTTAAACTGTTTATTGCCTCTGGGATATGTGTGAGTACAAAGAGGGTTTGTGTGTCTAGGCACATGAGTTTTCTAAAATCTACTTTGAGTGCTCATGTTCAAGAAAACTTTGTCAAACTGACTGGTACCTCCAAAAGGTGACAGGGCTGTTGGCTGTTCAGGTCTTCTGGACGTTCATTCCTGATACAAGTCCCCTTGAAGATAATTCTCTGGCTTTGTATGTCATGCTTTTATTATCACATCAAAGTTAGCAGGGAAAATAGCACATCATCTTGCCAGAAACTTGTGTGTTAATATGTAATGATTTTTGAAATATGTAAGTAACCTAAATGCCAACACTTACGAAGATAATTACAAGTGTTCTATTTGTAAGTTTATGTACTGGGAGACTATCCATGGAGACAGAGAGGAGGGTGATACAAGAGTTCGTCTATTTGAGGAACTGTGCTGCACGATAGTCCTGGACAAGAAACTGAATAGGTCTGTGCTAGCCAGCCAGCAGATCTGTTCCTCCCTGCCACAGCCCCTTTATTTCCCTTTGGTGCATACGAAGCGTTTGGAGAGCAGAAGCTGGCGTATCACTGATGAGGCTGAATTTGCATTTGCTATTAGGCAGCTCAGGGTTTAAACCTACACCAGCTGCTTTTAGAATAAGGTTGCTACAGCATGTGTTCACTGTTCATGGTGGTGCACCAGGTAGAAAAGGTTGTTTGGTTTCTTTTTTGCTGTGGCTAATTTGGTAAATTAGTATTTGGGAGTGATGTCATGGTATGTGTTCCTGAATATATGAAAGGAACCTGTTTGCACAGGAACAGAGATTGACAGTGATTGCTGCAATGTAAGAGTTGAACCTCAGATACTACAACATTGCTGATTTATGTTCCAGAAAATAGGTTTACTAAGACAAATACAAGTACTAACACGTGAATGGTGTATTTGTCTTTATAAAGTACAGGAGGACCTGTTCTGATGTGTAGATACAGTTGTATAAAGTAGAAGGATTAAGAGTAATCCCTGTCCATTTACTGATCCTTACTCAACTTTTTCCCTGACCTACTTACAGCAGCGAAATTTAATGCCAATAGTCAGTGTCTTTGTTCCAAGGTACAGGGAGAAAGGGTTTATATATCATCTTTGGCATAATTCCTAGAAGTTTAGGGTCATATTCTGATTCAGCTTTCCCGGTGTAGGTCTGGACTACTTCAGTTGATTTACTTTGGAGTAATTCCAGATTTATCCTGATCCAGCTAACATCAAATCAGGACCCTACAGTCCAGCTTTGTTTCATGTAGTTGGGTGAAGAGTTTGGATTTGTGTGGTTTAATGGGGAATGAGGTGAGGTAATACATTTAAAAATATGTCCTTGGAGAGGAAGTAGTTTTTCCTTGTTTGTTGATAGATTAAAGTATAGATAAATTTGTTGAATGTATTTTAGCTCCTCATTACAGCAGAACCTACTATTTGAGAATGGGCATGATTACAGATTTTGTAGTGGAAAAATCCTGTAATTTATTCACCTTCAGTAAAAGCATCTTAAAATTCCAAAAGACAAAAAACTCTTAATTCTTTCAGTACAAAGTATACTCTGACATTATAGCTTGTTCTTTTTGGAAGGAGTAGTATTTTCTCTAAAAGGGTATAATTGGATTATAAATTATTACATACAAGTTAAGCAGGAGAATTCCCTTTACTCACCTATTGCTTGTGACTTACCTTGCAATACCTGCACTTGAAGAGTGGCTCCTGCTAAATAATTTTGATGCACAACTGATGTAGATTGTGTTTTATTTTGAACACTTACGGATAATAACAAAATTCAATCTCAGTGAGCTTCACTTCTTCCAAAAGAATGGCTAGATGTTTAGGTTTAAATGTGTGCTTTCTTTTCTAAGGAAAAGTCATTGTCTTTCCTCTTTACAGGCCATAGAACCTCAGGGAAATTGTACTGTGCTACTGGCAGTGCTCTGGACCATCTAGTCTTGCTCTTATAAAAGTGTGAACTTCAAATGTAAATATTTATTTTTTTGCCTCTGGAGAAAATGGACCAAACTTGGTTCCTTTATTGAGAAATAGGAATTTTTCTTTCTTCCCTGTCCTCTGGCATGTTTTAGTGGTTCTGCTACTGACTTGCTAAGAAACCGTGTTTCACTTTGGCTTTAAGGGATCCACTTGGCTTCCTTTACACATGCAAAGTCCTACAGAGCCCAGAATGCTATGAGGTGTTATCCTTCATTTTCTGTTAAAGTCCTTATGTATTGCACCTAATTGGAGGATGAACAATGCAGAGCTGCTTTTCCTTTTTTACTTCATATACGCGTGTCAATTCTTCTGGATGTTTTTGTCATGTAAAGGGTTCTATTGATTTGAGTTATTTGATTTGCAGGTATTTTCAGTTAAAGCTGAAAATGTCTTTAGGTTTCATTAGATATCAAAGCCTGTTAGGCATGTTAACCTCTCAGCATTATTCAGTATTTCAGAATAGGGTTTCCAGAAATGAATTAACAGCTGCTGCAGCAGCAGTATTGTGTAATTACTTAGAATTAAATCCCAGGTTCATTAGTCCTGGTATTCTAGAAGTGTGTTGGTAATGCAGGACTACTTTTCAAAGAACCGCAGTGGTTTTCCATGCAGTTCTAGGAGGTGAGAGGCCTCCTGATCAATGCAATCAGTGTTGCTCTGCTGTCTGCTATGGGGAGCACAGTAGACAGTAGTGTTCCAGTCCTTGGGTGGGTGGGCTGCTTTCAGGTTTGTTTTTTATTCCCAGTGGCAGGACAGTGTCATATTTCACAGCTTCTGGAACACTTTCTGTAGGTGAATATCATCTGGATTGTGTTGTATATGTGTGTAGTTCTGCTGCCTTCTGGAAGTCTCTGCCTTCCTGTATCTCTACTGGATTCCAGGTGTTTAAGCTTTCTACCCTGCAGTTTTTCCCCAGCAGGGCCTGATGAAGACCTGAGAAAGCAGGCAGACAGGGGTGTGCTGCTGACTCCATGCAACTCATTCAGCCTGTTCTTGATGGTCCTCTTCCCATATGTTCCTCAGATGTGGACAGTGATGATGTTGTGGGATAAATGCATTGTTCTGGCAGTGGGAAGTGGACATCTTTCCTGGAAGCTCTTCAGCCCTTTTCCCAGCATGCATTTAAAGATGGGCTTATTATATGATGAGGGAGAGGCTACAAGCCCCCTAGATAAAATGGTTGTGGGGAGCAGACTGCCTGCTCCACTGCAGTCATCTGGTGTGCAGCTGAGGTTCTTAGGAGAGGCAGCCAAAGGGAACAAGCTAGATGAATTGTCCTGCCACACTGCATATGGCCTGTGGGTTATGAGTTGTTCATCGTAGATATTTGCTTATGATCCTTAAGAACATTAAGATTTTGCAGTAAAACTTTAGAAAAATACTTAACAGCATGAAAAAAATCTGCTTAAGCCACAATGAACTCTCTAATTCTTTTTACCAGCCTTTCACAAAGAGAGAGCATCTGGTGGACAGAATAGATCAGAGTCCTGAGTGCATATGCTAGTGGTTTCATTGTCATCAACAGACATTACATTTTTGTTGATTTATTTTGTGCAATGACTAAAACTTCATTTCCTGCTCTGTTAAGGATGTTCTACTTTGCTTGACTTGTACAAAAATGAAGTATGGTTGTTGTATCCATATAAAAGTTGAAAGCAATTGAATGGCATGGAGTTAATGGTGGACATATCTTTTATCTACTTGTGTGTATGCACCATTTCTTTTCATCTGAAATCCTCTAGTTGTTGATGATGCTAAGTCTTCTGCAGTTAACTTTCCCTTCTCAGGACTGTAATCTAAAGGTCAAGGTACTGTAATCTATTCTTCATTTATTGCATATCAAAGCGTATTCCTCTCATAAATGTGGCTTATAAGACTTTAGTTTATTACCCATATACCAATTGTTTAAGCACTTCTGTTCTCAGTCAAGTAGAACCAAGTGAACTGTTCATATAGTTGTAGGAAAGTCAGAGATTCACTTCTGGTGTCTGTATAACCCATCCACTTGAAAAAAGAATATGCTATAGCTGCTCAGTCATTTTACTTCTGGCATTTTTGATGACAACATAATTTCTGTAAAATGGTGTTTTTAGTGTCTCTTTTGTCTTGGGGAGAAAAAACCCAAACAAGATACTGCATTTGGAACAACACAGGGCAGTATTTTTCTGCTTGTCAAAGCAGTGCCCTCATGTTTTTGATCCTATTCAATATTAAGCTGTATCTAATTGAACAGCTCCTGTGTTGTGTGTGAAGTGTAGCTTGGATGTCTGGTTCTCTATTCTGGACTGTGTTCCTGGCTGTGTTTCCTCAGCAGCATTGCTGTCTTTTTCTCAGAAGTGCTTAATGAGGTACATGAATCCTACAGTTACAGGGCACCGCCAGGGAGATGTTCTTTTGAAGGAGAGAACTGGCTACACTCAGAGCTTGTGTGTCTTGTGGCCGCATTTTTTTCACGTGGATGTTTTCTCGTGTGTGAAAACAGCAGAGTACTTTCATCAGACAAAATAAAGTTGTGCTGTTTTCAGTAATGTTGGAAAACTTTATTTGAAACAGAAATAGCAAAATACAAATTTTCAGAAATCTGAAAGTGCACTTTGAAGTGTCCAACTAAATGTTTTTTCCCACCACTTTGCATCTTGATCTTGTACTAAAAGCAAGTATCAAGGTTATGAAACCTCAGGAGCCTGACTCAGTGAATTGGCCTGTATGTTAGTATCCGGTGAGGGACAGATTTGCCTCAGAATTGCCAGCTCATGAGCACTCATCTTCCCTCTGGCTCTGCTGGACCTAGCTAGAGGTTGATCATTCTGGCCCACAGATTCTTAGTTTAGGATGCAAGTATAAGATTCTGACTCGGTTTAAGGGTAAACTGCAGCTAATTTGAAACTAATACTAAATGTCTTTACACATTGTTCAACCAATCTGATGATTATACTAATACCAGGATCCTATCCTCTCCTTGGCACCAGTGGGATTGGTATGAGTTCTGTGAGTGTTGCTTGTTAATAGAAGATGGATCCTGGCTCTTGAAGTATTTTTTATGATCTGCTGACACTGGTATTTCATGATTTCAGATTTAGTAGGCTTCTGAATTCTCCTGAGCGGAGAACAATCTGATGTGCTCCCTTCTCATCTTTTGTGGGAAACAACTTGTGGGCAGTCTTCTGGCTTGAGAATAAATGGTGGCTAGTGCCACAAGGAGAGAGAAAGCTGAGGGAATTGCATCTAGCAGTTAGGAAGAGATCCCCTGCTTGTGAGATTCCACTCTAACAGAAACATTAAGGAAGCATAGTGTGGTGGGATTGAGCTTTTTGAGTGGTGGTGCCCTTCTTCTTTCAACTTTGTCCTGTCCTGCTCTGCTTGAAAAGAGTTAAAACAGCATCACACACATACATGTTCCATTCTTTCCACTTCCTTCTGCCTCTTCTTAAAATGATCTTAATGGTTCTTTTTTTTTTTTTCTGTCCTAGTGTTTTTGATCCCTGTTTTTATGATTGTAATATTCTTGGATATCTTTACCCAATTAAAACTCCTAATAGTGATACTTATCTCTTTAACATGTCACACACTAGTATTTTATACTTTTGTTTTCCCATTTGAAAAAAATTTGTTCTTGGATTTGTGCAAAAGGCTTGCTCTATAGGCAGAAAGCGAGGACATACTTAAGTGGTTGTTCTGCTCTTTTCAGTTTTCATTCCTGTCTCTAAGGAGACTTGTAATGCTTTAAGTGATTTATAAAGTAGCCTTGTAAACATATTCAGGTCATAATAGCATTATAACTTCCTTTGTACATGATTGTTTTCATCACTGAACACTCTTATAATGAATTCAAGTGTGGTATGAGCCTTACATTTGTACTGATTTGATGTAACTTCTTGCACTAATCACATCTTGATACTTGTTTCTGTTCTTGAATATAAATTCATATCAGGTTTACTGCTGTTACTGAGTAAGAAATGGTTTTTTTCATGCAAGGTTATCCTCTTTTTTCCTGCAATTTAAGAAACACAAGTATATTCCCAAACACATAATTTGCCTTTGGTCTGGTTTTGGTTCACTGCAATGTGCAGCCTGTTCAAAAGAACAGGGACTTAATCTGTGTCCTGTTCTGATTCTGAAAGGCACCATGTGTGTAAAAGCAAATACTGAAGTGTGGTGCTACTTGCTTTTGACTATGTACTGATTAATCAGTAAAGATTCTAAATGAGCAACAGATTAGTCTTCCATGGTGTGGAGAATTTTTTTAAAATTTGTGTTTGCACTATGGTTTCAAGTCTTGTTTTAGCAATGGTAGGAGAGCAGGCAGGAAGACATGGAAGGGAGGAGAGCAGGAATGGTTATTGACATCCAGGTCAGCTCATGCATGTAGCAGTTTGGTAGGCTAGAACATTATCACAATTATTCTTAGGAGATCTCTCAGGTAGTTAAACCTATTTTCAGCTTTCTGTTCACCATGTACTTCAGATCACCACTTGCTGTCATACTTGCTGCTTTGTTGCTGGAGTGAGAGCTCCTCTGGACCCAGGCCCAGAGGAAAGCCAAAGCACAGGGGTTAAATTAAAACCTTTGGATAAGCTGAGATACATGAAGTCACACCAAAGTGAAATAGAAATATAGATACAGATTTTTAACTTCTAGTAGAAATATATATTAAGTGCTTTAAACATTAAAAAGCTGCAGCAAAACCTTAAACACATTTCTTACTGCAGCAGTGTTACCTTTTCACAGAATTTCTTTACTTTAGACAAAACATAGATGGAACTATACTGTTCACATCTTTTAGATAGGGTGTTCACATAAACAATAAGAGCTGATAGAAACTATATACACAAATCTGTGTAATACCTATGTAGTATTTGTGTAAGATTTATGACTATTAGAATTAGACCAGGATAGGTTAAGAAAAGAAAAACTAGAATCGTGTGTTAATTTTATCGGTCAGTTAACAAATATAATCCACACTTCTGTAAGTTTAAAGAAGAAGAAGAAGCAGCTGTTTTCTACGTGCTGTTTGCCTGCTGCTGCTGCTATTACTACTTAGCCTTATCATGTAACCCCTTTGAACTCTACCTTCAAAAAACTATGAGACTACGAAATGAAGAGCTTTAGCAAGACAGCAGCCTCCTCTGCTCTTTCACCTTCATCTGAAAAGGGAGGGTATCCCATCAAAAGCTCAACGCTTTGTAAGGTGGTGTTCTGCTGCCTGAGCTTATTCTTGGCCTTTCCAACCTGTCCTTCCCTGCTTCAACCACCTCTTTCATTTGACTGACCCACAGTGCTTCAATTGCTGCTTCATTTTGAAGGTTAATATAGATTTATTGGAGCTATTGCATAATTGATTTTGTTTTAATTAAAGAAGGGTGAGACATGAGTAGTATAAGCACACTCTGTGTCAGAAAGCCAACCCTTAGAAACTTCTGCAGACCTGAACCAGTTTCTATAAATATTTGCTCTATTCAGAATCTTGGTCTAAACTAGGCTGAAAATTAGTATAGGAACTGATTAGAAGACAAAGGTAAATTTTCCCAATTCTTACAGTAGTTGGAAATATTTATTTCTTAAAGATTAATGAGTTTTAAGGATTGAGAAGTATTTATCTGACAAAATAAGTGAGGTAGTACTGTCTCTTTGAGTTTAATTTTATGTGATAAAAATTCAAATTTGGATTCTATTTGGATGAATCTCATAATTTAAAAAAATTGAACAGTTGCACACTTTCTTGTGGGAGTTTCAAAGTTCTTGCATTTGGTTTGGTAGCAGAGATAGTGTGCATGGAGTTTTTTGATGTTGGTAATTTTTTCTGGCAGTAAAAATGCAAATAATAGTTGTCTTTATCATACTTCTGTTTATAAATGAAATTGTTTATAAACTCTCACAATAAAAAGTTTTTAATGAATACCAGTTTATTTTAGGAAAAATTGCCTTTTCTTTACCCTCTCAGGAATGCTACTTTTGTCATGTTTTTATCTTTATTCTTTTGGGAGCTTTAATTTCCAAAAGAATGCTATTTCATGTACTGCTTATATGTTTGATGTTTTATCCAAAGCTTCTCATATATTCTATAAAACCACTTTATTCTCTCACTAGAATGTTAAATATTTAAGACTGAAGTCAATACATCACTGTAATGTCATGCCATTTATGATCAATTTTATTAAGGCATTGCTTTCCCAGTCTCTCAATTAAAATTGTCCCTTTCATGAGAACAAAGGTATATACTCCATTTAACATAGAGAATGGTCATTTGTAATACGAATTTAAATAGAAATTTAAATGACAATAGCAATGTAAAATGCAAACATTTTTCTCTGCTTTTTTTTTTTTTTTTGCTATAGTCTAAGACTTGGAGAAAAAACTTATTAGCAGTAATATACCTTGGAATTTGGTTGAAAAGAGGGTTCACCGTGTGGTTTGTTTGTTTATTTAATTATTGTGTGTGTGAGGCTGCAGATATTAGGTCCCCACACATTGAGTTGCATTATCAGTAAATCAGTTCTTTTACTCCTGTGTAACAGCAGCTGAGACAAGCTTCTATGTACGTGTAAGTTTCTGGAAAAAGTCCCTAATAAAACTGATGAGCTTATCAAATCTTGAAACTAGTCTGTAGTGCATGAAGATATTCAGAGACAATCCTTGCTGGGGCTTAATGTCTGTTATATTGAAACTGGCTGCCTGTTGGTGTTTGCTCTGTGGACAGCTCATTTTCATTCTTGCTGGGGTGGGCACTGCCTTTTGTAGGGTGTGCAGAAGGCTGCTTGTCCCTGTATGAGATCAGCTTGGGGACAGCAGTATTGTGCTTCACTGCCCATACTGTAGCTGCTGACAAGTCTGCCGTGTCCTTGTCTCCCAAGGTGGGCCCTTCCCTCACCTTGTCTGTGGCCCAGCAGCTTCTGCAGTTGTCAGAACCTGTGTAGTTTAGCAGCTTTACCCAGTGTGTTTCACTGCTGTGATATGTATTGCTCTTAATGAAATTATGAAACTAGTAGTTTGCTTGGCCAAAGATTAATTTGAAAATACTTAACCATTTTAATTCTGTACTTAGTGGCACTTGCACAGAATACTATGTGGGTAGCAGGTAGTTTTATGATTCTCTGGGGGGCATGGTTTGCTATAGCTGGTTTTGTTGTACTCTTGTTCAATAAAATGTTTTACTGAATATCTCATAACAAGCTGCTGTTAGACACTTATGGTGGTATTTTGTAATTTTGTTACAATAATCCACCTGTATGGGTTTCAGCAGAACGCTTAATGAATTTAGTCTCCCCCTACTGCTGGCCTCCCACCCTCAGTTGGAGAATGTCCCAAACTCTGCTTGAAAGGTAATACTGGGGCAAAGTAACTGGGAAACTCGGGCTCCTTTTGCCTGAGAAACAAAGCTTCTTCCTCCAGAAATAAAGGGCGGGAGGGAGAAAAGGAAAACTCAGACCTTGCTAGATATGTAAAGGTAACAAACATAGCATTCATTGCTTATCTGAAATACTTTAACATAGCTTCTTCATTCTACTTAAATTGTCTCACGTGGTCCTGTTACATCCAGTTGTTCCTGTGTGTATCTGAGGTGCACACTGGCACCTGGTTTCTGAACATTGTGATGTGGGATATAAAGATGGTTTAAAAGGTAGTCATTTAAATTGCTGTACATTAGTATGGAGAAAAACCTGTTTCCAATAACTTTTATAGGTCTTGCAGTATTTATTATATATCTGGTAATAGCTGTGTATGTAATTGTCTTTATATGATCAAAATATATTATTGGACATACTTTTACATTCAGATGCCAAATTAAAATTTACTGTCAAATGTGAGTGAGGTTTCTTTTTCCATTTAATAATGCCGGAACTAAGATCTACCACTGTGTGCAGCTCCACTTAGTATTTTGTAGTTGATTGAAGTATTGCTGCAAGATGTTAATGGGAATTTTCTCATGCTCCTTGGTTTGGCTGTTGTTCAGAGACCAGTTTTCGTAACTTCTTCCAAGCTATTTCAGTAAACTTACATATTTTATGTATCATAAGCCACTTAGTAAATTTTGATCCCTTTAAAATGTTGTAGAGAAACAACCACACATTTGAGTTTTACATAGCAAAAGAGATATATCAGAAAGATAATATGGGCAATGTCTACTGTTTTTTTTTTTCTTTCTTAGATTAAGCCAAGTGACTGGCTATGATTTACACTCTTTGAAGGCTATTTTTTTTTTTGTATTGAAGGTGCTGTTTTTAAAAAGTACTTTGCTTTTTGTTTCTACCATTTTGCTTTCATTTTCTTTTGTATTTTGTCATCCTTGTGGTATCTCACTTCTATTTCTGATCGTCTACTAGTTTTCGCACTATTATTTTTTTTTGGCACTATTCAGTAGTTGATGTTGGAATAAATAATTATTGAGGAAGCTTCCTACCATCCTGGATGAATACGATTTTAACACCAACAGGAGCTTTTTGATCATCTCATCTGACTTTCTTACAAGAAAGTGTCTATAAATTGAACTAATTTTCCCTGATCTTTAGGGTTACCATAAATCACTGTTCTTCTGTAGGCTAAAATATGGCACCCAAAATATTAGTCTAGTGCCTAAAAGCATTTCTTGGGCAGACTTAAGAAGTGTTTTTAAAAAACTTGTTCAGGATGTTTGTGGGCTAAGCAGCCCTAGGAAACTGAATATCTCCTTGCATATTCGGAAGTATAGGAGAAAACTTCCTCATGGTGATTTTATGATTCTCTCTGATACTGCCACAGGGTTGGTGCTCTGGGCTAAAGGCACTCGCAGCAGGGGAGCAACATGAGACTCTAATGTGGAAGGCAGAAATAGAGTACTTCCCGCTTTTCCCTCCTGACATTAGGAAAGGGAGGAAGATTTTGTGTTCAGAACTTCCCACAGAAGTTGGAACACCGTAATTTGACAATTTTAGCAGTAGTAAAGCTAGGAAAGGACTCAACTGGACTAGTGGTCTATGGCTGGTGTATACTTTGAGATATGAGGTAAGATGAGTTATATATCTTTTGGTTGTATGCATATGGGTGGCTGGGTGGACTTAGCATAATGGAGTGTATTAAGCCAAGTGTAATATTTGCATAGGAGCAGTGAGGGACAGAATAAAGGGGGTGGTGGAGACCAGAAAAGAAGTGATGAGTATGCTGATGCTGGTCAAGTCCTCTGGGATGTGATGTGCACCATCTGTTTCTACACATTTGTTTCCTCAGCACTGTGTGGAATGTGCCCAGTCTTTAGACTCAAAAAGCAGCTGTTGGAGTTTTCGTTTAATTAAACTGAAAAGCCCCACTACTTTTCAGTGCTTTATCTTTCTTTCCTGCAGTTTTATCATTCGTGCTGCTGATGCAGTAGTCAGCAAAAATTAATTTTGGAGGCCCTCAATTTGTGCAATTTTTGAAGTCGAGTTTAGAGATGGTTAAAGTATTTTTGTGAGAATTTATTCTTGTTCAAAAAAATTAACAACATGCAGGTGTTCTGTGTAAATGTTCCCCTCATCTTTGGTCATTTTCCCTTTGGGAGAGAACCCCAAGCTACTGCCAGGATTTACTCTCTATGGTTGCTTTCTGCAGCTGTAAATCAGCATTAGTAAGGAAAGAGTGATAAGGTGCAGTACCTTGAAACTTGGTAATTCCCAGCCTTTTCTATGTGTCCTCTTTAGCCTTCAAGATCTTTTCTGATTTTAGGAATGTGTAAATAATGAAAATGGTTGCTGTCTGTAAATGTCTTGATGTGACCCCTTGAAAATTAGTGCTGTGCACCTTATTTCAGCATACCAGTCAGAGGTAACTAATGCGATGTTATCAGTGATTTACATTGATTAAAACTCTCTGAAAGTGAAAAGCTACTGTTTGTGTTCATCTTTAGCACCTAATTGCAGTGCCAAGCTTTTATTCTAGAAAAAACTCCACTTGGTCCTATCATGGAGAGACTAAGAAATGTGGTTAGTCTTCTGCTGTCACATCCTGCCTGTTAGGTTTGGAGAGATTTTGTGCTTGGAGCATAAGAAGTCTTCAGTCTGATACAAGAAGAATGTATTATTGAAAATCCAAATACATTTCTGTTCTGACTGGCCTAAAATGATGTAGTGGTGAAGATTGCTTGCATTTTGAAAGAAAAATCTAATCTCTGCTTGGTTTTCTAAATCAAGCAATTCTTACTTAATAAATATGTTTTTAATTGTCTGTTTTTAGCACTAGACCGAAAAAACTCTAAAATACCTATACAGTTTAAAAACCCAATCAGGCAGGAAAATGTTTCACACTGAAGTGTAAATTTGAGAGGGGAGGAAAAAACGACCCAGGTAAAGATCTTTAATTTACAGGGTTGGTTATAAAAAGTTGTGGATGTTAGTTGCATCAGTAACAGACAAAATTTTTCTCCCTAACCTAAAACATGTAGCATGCAAAGTTTTTGATGAAATACAAAGTTTCTTCTCTAGTAAAGTAGAACACTGTGAATACCATGGACAAGTATCACTTGTTCAATACTTCTCACCAAAAACATTCATACATATTTTGCAAAGTCAAGTACAGGAACACAGATTACTTGTGAAAAATGTGCTGTATTTGGGATCTCCGTGTTTCTTCTCTTAAATCTACTTTGCATACTGGTTCTAGGGGAAAAACTATAGTAGGAATTCAGTCCATGGAGATAGTTATGGGACATTTTGTTCATGGAAGAAGTTGTAAAACAATGTCTAAATAGATAATGGTATTAGATATCTGAAACTTTAAGCAAAAGTTTATAAATATGTAAGTATACATGCGGAAGCTCATATGTAACTGCATGTTGGTTTAGCTGTAAGCATATCTACATATATTGTGTGTGTGTTAATCTCTTATTTATATACTAAACTGATGAGCATTACAAAAATACCTTAATGAAGTAGTCTTTTTTGGAAAGTAATTAAGGACTGTAATATAGTACATTTGCAAGTAGGAGCAGAGGGTTTATCATAGGTAAGTGTGCATGTAACGTGATTATAATTCAGCCACAAAAGAACAGTAGAAGTGGAAGTATCCTTAGGTTTTATGTCACATATTAAGTTTTAGTTGGAAATTACAGTTTTGTAAGCCTACATCTGTACATCTGTATGAAATACTCATAACTTAAATTTATAGTTAAACGATAGCACTGTGACTGGTTTTTGTTGTTGTTGTTTTTGTTGGTTTGTTTTTTTTTTTTGTTATCTAGAGTTTTTATGAAAATTGTAAAATTATGTATACAATTGATAACTTTAAAATACCCTGTATCATGATTTGGCATGAACCTTTGGCTTCATAATATTGTTGCTCTTTTTTCTTAATCTACATTGTTACTAATTTATTTTTCAAAGACCTACTGGACCCCACAGGTTGTCTATCTCCAGTATTGCATCTCTTATTTTTTTTTGGCCACCACATTGAAATTGCAACTCTTTAATTATATTTTAAATTAATTTTTATGCATTTTTTCACTTAAAAGATACCTTTTCATTCTAATGCTTTTTGGAGTATGGGATAGCTTAAAGAAAGAATACCTGTGGGTAGAAATCTGCTGTTCATCATTTGGTACAAGTACTTACCTACGTGTGTGTGTGCCTGTGTGCTTCCACAGAGGAAGCAGGATTAGGATGAAGTTCTAACTCCCAGATGGTGTTTCTAGAAACATAGAAAGTCACCATGTAGGGAGCACAGTCAGCGTAGTTAAAAATACGGATGTTTAGAAATCCTTGTGTGGCCATGTTGAGACTCATATACATAAGATGCACTGCCACAATCATGTCCTGTGGTAACTTCCTTTATATGCAGTATATTGTTTCTTTGGACCTTTTGTTGCTGCTTACAATCTGATTTTGAGACTCACACAAAAAGGACTATTTAGGCACTCAGTGCTTCCATATTTGTTCAGTGTGGAGGTGTGTGGTTCTTTGCATCCTGTCTTCTTTGCCAGGAAATTTGGAAATAATGTGCAGGCCTGTTAACTATATGAAAGCTAGATGCTTTTTTTTCTAATAAAGTATAAAACAAATACTTCATCTCTTTGTTCAATGAATCGCAAACTTGTGTTCCTCCCACAACAGTAAGCCTTGAGAATCGGTTGACCATGCTTACATGAGAAGATTTCAGAGTAAAGCATGATTCAAAATGATGTGTTTTAGAGCCTTACATTTCCGGAGCTCTTTAGAAATATGTATGTGTCAATACTTTTTGTTGAACAAACAGTTTTTGAAACGCTGTTTCGATATTTATTTTAATGGTATATAAGAGACATTCAGAAGTGGTAGTTGCAGTTTCCAGCTTTGTTCAGTTTACTCTGTGAGATATGGGGTAAAGATTTAGTCCATAGGCTGTTGGAGGGAGAAGGAGAAAGAGGAGAGTAGTGAGGAGACCTGCTTGGATAGAATAGATGAAGGGTGTCTGTCTGTGTATGGTGGATTCAGGAGTGAAAGGACCATGGTCTGTGCCACAGGAGGGTGCTAAAGCATGAACATGATCCCTGGGTGATTGCCATGGGTGGACAATCCTCGATTGTCCTAGTCCTTAAGTTATTGGTATTACCTAAAGCTTACAGAAAGACTTATCTATGAAGTGAGGAGTTTGCCTTCTGACTAATGAAATTTTCTGTTGCTCTTCAGGACTGAAGATAAAAAGCATCAGTCAAGAAAAGCTCTTTTAGTTTGACATGAATGCAGTTACACTTACATGAATTTATCGTATTTTGAATAGTATACCTAAGTGTGTATATGTGTGTGTGTGTGTGTGTATATATATATATATACACACCTAGTTTTTGAAGGTGCTGTAACTATCCACCATTGTAATACTTCGTAAAAGAAATGTTAGTGAAACCAGAATGAGTCGATGACTTAAAGGTATGTTACTTGTGATTATTTGTGTCTAACTTGAATTTATAAAACAGATCTCACAATGTAAACTAATAGATAAAATCATGATGAATTAATGATGTAAGAGAATATTTCTGCGAGTTTTAATTTCTTTTTTAACTTTTTATTTCTTGGCTGATGTTATTCGGTAGTTTTGTTACAGATGTTGTTCCATGTTTTGATTTGAAACAAGAGACAGTATTTTCTTCCTCCTCATGAAATGCTCCCTGAGCTTTCCTTCTTGGCATTATGTGAGCTTAGAGGATATTTCCAAGCTTTTTACTTTCCCACATACATATTTTTTTCCCCCAAGTTGTTTTCAATCTTATTTCTCCATCCTGTTGTCCAGCTTTTAATTTCTTCCTGTTGCACGTGGCCGGAGTCGCGGTTGAGCACAAACAGTAACAGTCCTGTTTCCCCAGCTCCTTTCAGAATGTTTATGTGTTTTGTTCCCTTGGGCACTCAACTTCATTTCTTTCTGACACTCACTTTCCTACCTTGTTTTAAACATGTACTTATTCTTTCATTGCAACTTTGATCAAGGATAAAATATATTTTCCATTCAAAATGATTGGCCCAGATTTGGAAGAAGGTATTTTTTTGTTTGATACTAAAAATCATCCCTTTAGTTAGTACTAAGAAAGGTATATTTGAATTCTGAATGTTCAGATTTGTGTAAGGAAGTGACATGTGCATGGTGTTCACTGGAAAGAATAACAAATGATGAATCCTGGTATAAAGTCCTTGCTGCCTGAGAGGAGGTACACTGTATTTTAAATTAACCAATGTGATAAAAAATTACATGTTATGTTATAATATAGACAACTTATGTAAAACTTTGCAACATTTACAGTGTAGTGCTGACAGCTGCACTTGACTTGATATATAGCATTCTGGTGGTATTGTGTGATAGACTGCTGGCTATTTTAGAAGATAAATTACTGTTTATTTAGGTTTAAGTTAATGTTTCAAAAGCTTTCTTACTTAAAAAGTAGAGCATTATAAATAGCAATAAGTTCTCTGAAATGCTCTATGCATTACAGACTGACAATTGCAAAAGAAAGGACTGATTATAAGTAGAAAACCTGTAACTGCATGTTTTGAGTAAGTTGCTCTTATGTGTACTTTTTAACATTGATTAACCAGGAGGTTTTTGCAGCCATTCAGCCAGCTTTGTAGTTTAGTCCAATAGTTTTAAATCATGTTATTTAAATAAGATGTAATTGATAAATTACATGTGGTGAAAATCTGTACTTCTCCATCCTGGTGTCTGAAGTTTAGCTTAAAAAGCAAGAATAAAAATAAAGTACAAATTTTCAAGTGAGTTGTTAGAAATACAGCAGAGCTATTAATGTGTGCTTGAAAGTTAGAAGACAAGCAATTTGGGAAAATTATGTAGAAGTTTTGTTTGAGACAAATAAATAATGAAGCTCTCAACTAGGCTTCTGTGTTTAAAATTTGATCTGTTGGAAAGTAAGGATACTATGCAAGTTAATAGAAATGATGTTTCAGACAGGTGTATGAAAGTATCTAAAATTTGATATACAGTTATACTCAGTAGACTTTAATTTGTTAAACCTGTTTGGGTATTCATACATAGCATTAGTACAATTACATAATGTTACATGTATGTTCATAGAATGCATGAAAAGCATACTGCATGAGAAGAACTATTGGAAATAAGTTAGAAAATGAAATTTTACCTTAACATAGCACTAAAAAGTGCTTTTTTTTTTGTAAGTACTATTATTACTATTACTATGTTACTGTTATTACTATATTACTATTATTTTTGTAAAGATCGTGCTTAGATTTTAAAAAGGAGAATAGCTTTATTAGTGTTGTGTTGGTGTTCCAGTCTCCTTCTGTAGATTGTACTGTATGCTGAGATCTTACTTTTTCTTTAGTGAAATGCCCATGTTTCTGAATTTGCAGAATGCAGTGAAAGCTGCAGTGTTTCAGTCTTCCTGTGCCTGTGGCCGAGAAATCTTTCTACTTGAACCTTCCTGTACTGGCAAAAATGTCCTGAGAAGTGCTGCCTTGGGAAAAATTCCCTGTTGTGTGTTCTGTGAAGAATGGCCACAAGCTCAAATTTTGCTTGGACCTATCTCCTACAGTAACTGAGGAAGAAAGGACATCTAGGCTAAAATCTCTGACCCAAATGCTTTTCAGTTGCACTGAGTTTTAAGACTGAAATCTTAAGGAAACCAGATGTGCATGGCTTTGGCATTCAGTCTTCTCTGCCTCTTTTTTTTTGCACTGCCCCATGAAATTTTGAACCTCCTGTGTAGTTTCAAACCATTTTGATGGAGAATTAGTCACTGTAAGGATAACCTAAACACTTATGAAAATCAATAGCAGCTGGAGAGACCCTAGTGGGTATACTCTTCCTTTTGACATTGGCATGTTTAATTCGTTGCCATTTCATTATCTCTTCGCTCTCTTTCTGTCCCCAGCACCTGCCAAAAGCCAAGCACTAGCCAAATGATGCTCAGCACTGAAAAGAGCTTGCTTGGATAGCAAGTTCTCCAGGCAAAGCTTTGTGCCTCAGGCCTTTCACTGTTATATGTCAGAGGTTTATTGTGATGATGGAAATTTGAGAGCTGAGGATTACTCAATTTGCTGGGACCCTGCTGTAGGTCTGCTGTTCAGTAGTGTTTGGGATTAGGAGAAAATTTGGTCTGGACAGTATTCTACCTTTCTCTGGAGGAAGTGGGTGGCAAGGTTATGTTCTAATAAAAATTATTACTACATCCTTGGCAGGTGCTTGGTGGAGAAAATTCTTGCACATGGGGTCTGGCTTTCTAATAAAATGCTGTAGGAAATGTGTTAGGGGAAAGTACCCTCTAAAGAAAGTGTGAAACGGAGCTGAACTACAACCCACCAGAACCATGCGGGGAAACAAATACCCTCAATCATCTACCACCACAAAAGCAAGTGATGTCTTGGTGAAGTCTGGTGCCAGTTGAAATAGTGCTGGAGATGAGTGCTAGCCTTCTGGCAGGTGGAAGAGAGTATGAGGGTGACCTCAATGGATCAAGCTTTTGCTAATGGTTCCCAGTTGTTGTTTGATGAATCAGTGATATGACTGAGCCATGATTACAAGGATGATTTGATGTCGTGGTGAACACTGCAGGAACATAGTTGATAAATGCTGGAGAAGTAGTTCTCAGCCGTTCTCAATATTTCAAGGTACCTGCAACAAGGAGGAGAGTATGTCCAGTCTTTGGTACAGTGTCTTCCAAAATAGCACACACAAAAATGTAAGCAGGTGGTGTAAGAAAAATGTTTGTTTGTTGCAGTGCTGACCAGTTCAGTAGCTGGACCTGTAGGAGGGTGAGATACTCCTCTAAGAGACCCCAATTGTGTGTTAGGCTGGATGACAGTGAAACACTCAGACTGGTCTGGAGTTTTCATGTAGGGAGATAAATTGTTTAAACTTGAAATATATGTCCTATTTTGTTCTGACTTAATTTTCAAGAGATTTTTGAAATGGGTATCAGTTCTTTTGTCACTCTCAATTTTATTTACTTGTTTCTGAACACAAGTTGGAAAAGACAATAAAAATGTTGTGGGCCACTTCTCTTAGGTTTGCAGTCTATTCTCCTGAGTTTATTTCCTGTTGCTCTTTTCTGCCAGTCCTTCAGGGTTAAATTGTTTCAGTCACTGTTTTTTCTCATTTTCAGTCACAGAGAGTATATGGGGCAGAATGACCCATTTTAGCTCACATTACCAGTTTTGCTGAAGGAGCTCACCTAGCGCTAGTCTTTCTAAGCTATATCTTTCCTCCTGACTTTTCCTTTCAGTCAACCTGGTGTGAGAGTTACTGAGTTAGAGTTCTATGCACTGTGACTTTTATGGAACAAACATGTCAGAACTGACTTTTTTTATCCCTTCCATCTTTGCTTCTACAGTGATACTAAATCTTGAGTATAGCCTTCAGTTGCTACTGGTAATATTTCTTATTTTGGGTTGGTTTTGGGTTTTTGTTTTTTTTTTTTCTGTAGCTCTGAGAGCTGTAGTCATGGATCAGACTTCACTTTGTTTGATATTAAACACAGAATAATGTTACAAAATTAACACCACCCACCCATGTTCCCCCAAGCAAAGCACTGCACAAGCTTCCTGTAACACGAGAGAATGAAATCTTGAAAAAGCTTATCCCAGGAGAAATTGCAGAAAAGTCATTTTGAGATGTTTATTTCTATTAAAAAGCACTTACATCATGGTAGGTGGTCTCATAATTTTTTAAAGCTACAGTAAATGTATCACAAACTTTACTAGATAATCAGTTAACAGTTTATAATATAACTTCCATTACACAATAGAAAGAAGATATTTGTACAACTACCCTCAGAAAGAACTTGCAAAGTAATTTTATTTGTTACTCTGTCTTGAGTGTTGAGAAATTGGGGTATATTCCTGAGAACCACTTAGTGAGAACAGCCTGTTCTATTTATCTTTGGCTCTATGACCTTATCACCATAGACTTTCAGACGCTTGACAGCTCCTTTTCTTGTAAACAAAGGAATGTTCCTTTCAAATACCCTGGATAATTAGCTAATCAAAACAGTAGCAACATCACAGGGAGATGTTGTTGTCCAGAAATCAATATGAAGACGGCACACATTTTAGGTATCAGTGCAAACAGACTCCTTACAAAGCTTCCTGGCTTACCTTTGGGGCTGCTGTGGCAGCTTTTTAGCCTGTCCACAGCATTCATGTGGATTTCTAACTTGTACCTCTATTTTGGAATAGACTGTGCTATGCCAATGTAGAATTAACAAAACATGGCCTATGCTAACACTGGGAGGTGGATGTAACATCCTCATCTAATGCAGGTATTTTAAGTGTGCCTTGTTGGTCATTGCTGCTGGTTGTTCCTGTTAATTTAACATCAGCCAAGATCACATGCAGCAAGAGGCAAATGGAGGCTGACTCCTTGATTAAATTACTTCTTGATTGCTCCAGTTTTTCTGTTCTGTTAACCAAACTTAAATCTTGTTTATTTGCCCCACTCCCTGCATCTCTGCCCCAAATTCCTTGGTATTTCTCCTTTGTAGTCTGGGACATTATATTAAGAATTTATTTTTGACATGTTTCTACATGAAATAGTACTGAAAAAAACTTTGGTAGAAAAAAAGACTTTCCAACATGTTCTCATCTGCCGTAGAGAAAGACAGCTCAGTCTCTGAGCACTCACTCTAAGGTATGTGATTTGAGTTTTGTTACAGTGAAAAAAAAATCGACAATCTCGAATAGTCTTTTGAAAGTACTGGAAGTGTATATATAGAACCTATAATTTCTATATGTAATACAGAATTCCTTAATTATTCTGCAAAATTGTAACACAACCTGATTTGGCTAAATTGTCTTCAGTGTTCTATACTGTCATAGTTTTAAAATATACATATATTAACATAATTTTAAAGTTAATGTGCGTTAGGGTATTAAATCACACCTTGCAAAAGATGTACAGATGTCATATTTAGGTCACTGGATTTTCTCTTTCAGTCTTACGCTTCTAGTTTGCTGTTCATTAGAAAAATAATAAAATTAATTTTCTGTACTAATTTCTAAGTAGTGCTTAACCTGTGTTAGCCAGCAGAAGTGTTATTGTGAGGTTAGAAGTGTAATATGAATCAATTTCTCTGTCTATGTATAATGCATATTAGCAATTGTATAGCAGTGGAAAAGAACCAGATACCCTTTTGAAAGCAAGATCTTGATGGTGCTTACCATTTTAGTGAAACTTGTGTATTTTAAAGATAGTATTTTTAAAAACTTGTATTACTTTTTGTTTCATTTTCACATACAGAGGAATCATAGTGCAATTTGGAACAATTTGTGGTGATGATCTAGTTGAACTTCATGCCCAAAGCAAGTCCAATTAGAGCAGATTGCTGCAGGGCTTGGCCAGCAAAGTGCTGAATAACTCCAAGGACTGAGACGACTCTACCACCTCTTTGGGTAGCCAGTTCAATACTTGATCGCCCTTCTGATGAAAAAGAGCTTGCCCTGCTTGGAATTGCATGTTTCAGATTTGTCCTGTGAAAAGATGAGTGGCAACAGACACAGTCTGGCTCCCATTTCTCTGTACCCTCTCAGTACGTAGCTGTAGGCAGCAGTCAGATCACCCTCCTCCAGGCTGGACAACCCTAATTTATCTCAATCTCCTCTGAGAGAGAGCACAGGACATTGCTCCTGCACCCTAACCACCATGGTGGTCCTCTCTAGGATCTGCTTCTGGAGTGTCTTGGAGAGCCCTAGACTGGGTGCAGTATTCCATACAGTGTCTCACAGGGAGCTAAAGGCAGAGAATAACTGCACCCCGGCAGTTATTCTGCACACAGCTGGCCTTTGCAGCAAGGACACACTGCTGACTCATGGGCAGCTTGCTGTCCCCTGTGACCCTTGGACTGGTTTCTGAAAAGCTGCTTTCTAGCAGTTTGGCTTTTAGTCTGCAGCTCCAGAGTAGCTTTATCCTGGGTACTCTAGCACTCAGCATTTACATCTGGATTTCATTGAGTTCCTGACAGCCCATTTTTTCAGCCCCTTGAGGACCCTATCAATGGCAGCCCTACCCACCAGTGCATCAGTTCCTCTCCCTAGGTTGGTACTATCCACAGTTTTGATGAGGGTGCACTCTATCCCATCTTCCAGGTCTTTGGTATGGATGTTAAACACTGTGGGTTTGGTACTGATCCCTCAAGGATGCCACAAGTAACCAGTCATCAGCTGGACTTCGTACCCCGATCACAACCCTTTAAGCTCAGTGGTCCAGCCACGCTTTCACTGGACTCCCACTCTCGAGTTGATATCTCACCAGTCTGTGAATGAGGTGTATGAGGAGACTGTATCAAAGGCCTTGCTAAAATGAACACATCCTGAATGTTGCTTCTAGCCTTGCTACAGGCAGCCAATTACTCAGCCATATGAGCACTAGTGGGAAATAAGTTCCACTCTCCCAGTTTTTGCATCTTGCCATATAAAATACATTTTACAGAAATATCTTTTAATGGATTTCTTTTAATGACTTGTAAAGGATATTAAGCTTACTGTTTTAGAAATGATAAAGGATGAGAGGAAGTAAATTTTATGGAGGAAAAGGAATAAATGGGGATGGAGAACAGTCTGCAAGTTTGTGTAGTAGGTAATTTGAATCAGTTTGGGTTTTAAAATTTTAATTCATAATATTCATTGGTTTTAAACAGTTTCTTGTTTTTTGTTTTTATGGAACCCAATTTTCTTTGTCTAACTTGGTTTTATGAAAGCAGAGGGACAGTATTTGCATAAATAGCCAAGTGAACTCCAAGAGAATATTGTTTTCCCACAAAGTGTGCTGCTGAGGCATTTTGGAGATCTTGCACACTGAATAGGATTTGTGTGTTTTAACATGAGTGTGTCTTTTTTAAGGAGAAAACTATTTTGAATTTGGAAAGCATAATGAAAAAAGGAAAGAATAATGAGTAAAGATTATAAACTTCACTTACTAGGAAAGATCAAAATAAACCTCATCTGTTACGTGTTCAGGTATTGTCAGTTGTATTTGCTCTAAACCTTGTAGTAATGGTTTTAAATTGCAGTAGAAAATTGAGGAACTCGAATATAACTTTACTAGCCTAGGTGTCTTTAGCATGTTACTTATGACTTTCATAGTTCTAGAACTAACCACAGTGCTTCATAAAAACATTTCAGCTGACTACTGGATCTGACACATCTGTCAAAAGTGAAAAAGGAGCCTGGTTGTGCAAAATTGTATTTATTGTATTTGCATAACAACACCCCAAACCATGACCTCTTGTTCAAATTTAAGTTTTCTAGGGTTTACTTACGATACAAGCTAGTGGGAAAAGATACTTTTGTACATGAGTTATCTTATCTAAAAATCATCACTCTAGATTTATTTTTAGTTTTCCACTGCTGTGACTATTGTTTGGAATCACTATCATTAATGCTAAAACGAATGGAAGTTTGTCAAATCTCATACCATAAATATAGTTATTAGCACTTTTAGAATGTAACTCCCTTCCCACCACCATTATGATTTTGACTTCAACTTTTAAATGTTTGTCATCTGGTGTGAGGTGGATTTATGGGAGTGCAGTAATTTTAGTGCTTTTTGGCTGGGTGTTTCTGATGACATCACTGTGATCTAGACACAGCGTGTGACTCTAGTTGGTTCCAGTTTTAAATAGTTTCATAATTATGCTAGTTTTGGCAGTTTCCTTGGAACTTTCCCCATCTCTTTAATGAACATGTTTTACTTCTGGGCTTATGAGACAACCACATGTTTGAGAAATTAATAGTGTGCTCTTAAAAGTTAACATTGAGCAGAAGTGTGCAGATACAGAAACCTTTTGGATATATGTGTACTTAGGAATGTAGTTTTTATAAGTTCATGGCCACTCTTATCATCTTTCAATTGGAGAATACATTTGGCTTATAAAGTATCACTAACTCTTGTGAAAAATGGTGTGTCTTCATGCTCAAAAAACCGCAAAACAACCCATGCAGCTCTAAAATATTTTTGATAATTGTGTAATGTGAGGAAATAAATGGATGTTATCCCAGATTAAAAAAAAAACCCACCCTTTTTTTCAAATGTCAGGTTGAATTCTTCTTAAATGTAGGTGTACTCTGTTACTTCATATGGATTAAGTCACACAGGTATATTTCTGATATAAATTTGTTTTGTGTTTTGGCACCCTTTTGGAACATGTACATTTTTGATTGTTTTTAGGTCCAACTTGCTATAAATGATTTCCAACCATTTTCCATCACAACAGACTTGTAGCTCAGGGAAATACAAAAAGCTTATTGTATTTAATGTGTTTATAGGTTGAGATTTGAGACTTTGTTTCAAAATTAGCTTCAAGGATTCTCCTCCCCTTTCCTTTAAAAAACCAATCCCTCCTCAAAAGCCAGAGTGCTAGTGTTTATTCCTAGCTCTCTGAAATTGGTAAAAGCTTAAACCACTCTTACTTAATCTTTGCTCATAATACTCAAAAATACTGCATAGATTTTGTGAAGTTTTGAGAACACGTATTGAACATAATTGTAGCGGTATGTAGATAGAAAAGTTAGACTTGAATGTAATCAGGCTTGATAGAGTTAACACTTCAGAAAAATAATTTCCCCATTCTGCTGTCCCCTCTTCTCTTTATTTTGTAGCTGACATAAATATTAAGAGTCAAGTGTAATATGATCGTATCAGACCAAGGTGCAGCACAGCATTCTGTGCAATCCATGAGGGAGCTTGGGAAAGAAGGAAATGTGGTAATTGAACTTGGGCTTTTCTGCAAGTTCAAAACATAAGTAGTTGTGTAGTCACTTACCTGAAAAAATATTTTCATGCTACATGTGAACTAGTTTCTAAGAAAGACTATAGCTAAAAGTTATTTCAAAAATTTTAGATTGAGAGTGTATGATCTAAGTTTTCTCAGTAAACTGGAGAGGAAGAAGTGTTGAGCTTTGCTAATGGCAAAATATATGTTGATGAAGAGGCTTCTGTCCCACTGGGCTTAATGAAAGCTTGAAGCTCTTGCTTTATCTCTGTTGGGTATGCCATGAAGAGAGAGGTGGTTTTCTAATGAAATTGCTCCATAATTCAAAGTTCAGAGAGAGTCTTCAGGAGATTTGCATTCCTCAATGAAAAGTATCAGAAGTTTGTCAGAGATGAGTAAACAAACAAAACAAACAAATGCCCTCTAAACAGAGTTGATCTCAACACCCATTTTGCTGTTTTTATGTGCTGGAATGAGACTTTCCTGTATGACTAAAATTGCCAAATAACCATAACTTAAAAAGTATCCAGCAGCTTGCTTGTCAATACTGTATTTGTAACTGGAAGATCTCAAATCCTTTGTGGTAACTCATCCTTCTTTTAGAAGCTATCATCTGGTCTTCTAATATATGAATATGTCTGTCTTATGCAATTGCCCCAAATAAATTAAAGCTTCTATGTTAATCTTACTTTTTCCCCGACTATGACTATATTGCTCTTCTTTTTTTTTTCTTAGTTAAATGGTATTTCCATTTTATCAGAAAGTTTCCCTGTTTTATTGTTCCAAGTACAGAGTGGAAGGAAAAAAAATTTCTTCAGTTACTTTTGGAGTTGTAGACTTGTATTTAAAACGTATCATTGCATGTAACTTAATTTTTTTTCAATGGAAAAAAAAAAAAACCCACATCGAAGAGCAAGTAATGTGAAGATTCTCTTTTGTAATTTATCTGAGATTATTAGAAATACCAGGCAGCATGTGGGGAAAAACATGATCTGTCCTGTACAAAAACCCAGCACAGTTTAAGCTGCTTGCTTTTTGGTGTTAAGAGGACTTAAGAATATTGTAGTTCATGCTGTGGTACTTGACATGTGTTTCCCAAAGCTTCCTTTTATGATCAAAGTGTGTGATATGATAAGTGGCATGACCCAGAAAGCGTTTTTCACTTTTTCTGCAAGAGACTACATCTATCAGAGTAATTTGGCTTAGGTCAAAAGCTGTGTTTGCATCCTCTTTAACCTGTTCTTTTAATACATTTATGAGAATATTTGCATTACTTCTCTTGGCTTCTTACACTTGAGCCTTGTAGTTAAACTGTCATTCTGGAATGTAATGGGAATACTACTGGTGTCTTTAAATTCCTAGATTCAGCTAATTAAGGTTTTCTTGTGTCTGCGAATCTCATCTTGTAAGGCTTATATCACATTCTGTAATTACGAGCCATGTTCCTGCTTCTGAATTCCTTATGTTGAATGAACTATATAGAAGCTCAAGAGAAGCAGGTGCCCTCAGTTCATTTATCTTTTCTGGGGTCATGTTTTACTGTTATAGAAGTCTGCAAAAATATTTTGCTTTATGAATCAACTTCAATTAGCGGTATTAGGAAGGATGTGAGTCTGACATCTTGGAGCCATCTGAGGTGGTTTCACGAGTAGGCATGTAAGCTCATACAATTAATTAGGTAGTTTCTCATACTTGTTTTGGTAATCTGCAGGGCTCTGTCTCTGAAGGAATGTTTTAGCAGAAATGGAGCTAGAAGAAATATATTCAATTGAAATGAGTATTTAAATGACAGGTTTCTTTTTAAAAGTAAAGTTAGTGAAAGTATTAATTTTATGTTGTCCAGCTAGTTTTGTGTTAACTTCTGTAGTACAGGATTGAACTGATGGAAAAACAGTAACAGAAATTACAGAACCTTTACCAAGTTCTCCCCACATTTATTTTCTTTCTGTTTGGTTGACTTCACTGCTTTCTTTTCCTCTAGCAGGAAGACCACGAAAGTTGTGGTTCCAGTTCAACAAACCGCAGTACCACAGAAAGCATGAAATCAGCAGTAAAATCACGACGAGTTCAGCAATCTACTTCTCCTGACCCTGATTTACCTCCAGGTAATCCGTAATTTCAGAAGCTGGTTAGGTATTTTCTCTAACTCAAATATAAATGTTTATTCAGATGGCCAGTGTTTAAGTTAGATTATTATATTTTTGTCTACACTAACAAATCACATAAAGGTTAGTGAAATATTTGTATGCTAGAAAATAGAACCAAATCACAATAAAATATAGTTTAATGCTGATAACCTTTCTTTCCATTTCATCAAATTCTTAAATTCACATAACTCATTTATAGTTCAAGGTAGCATCATAGAATCGTAGAATTACTTGGATTGGAAGGGACCTTAAAGATCACCTAGTTCCAACCTCCAGCTATGGGCAGGGATTCCTTGCATTAGGACCAGCTTGCTCAAAGCCCCATCCAGCCTGGCCTTGAATAAAACATCTCTGGGCAACCTGTTCTGGTGCCTCAAAAGAAAGAATTTCTTGCTGTTATCTAGTCTAGACCTGCCCTCTTTCAGTTTAAAACTATTGCCCCTTGTCCTATGTACATGCCCTTATGAAATGTCCCTCTCCAGCTTTCTTGTAGACTCACTTTAGGTACTAGAAGGTTGCTATAAGGTATTTCTGGTGACTTCTCTTTCTCAGGCTGAACAACCCAAACTCTCTCTTGTTTTATTCATGTTTTTTGTTGAGCTCTGTATCTACTGTTAGATATTTTCACCATTTTTTTTTCCCCAGATATGGAATTTGAATGTGACTGTGAAATTTGGATGCTGAACTTGGAGATATTTTATGATATAAAAATGCCTAACGAGCTGTGTATCTGATCACTATTCTCTCTGAATTTGGATATGAAGTTTCATGCAGAAAAATAAAATTGGAGAGTACTGGAATGAATTGCAGTTTGCCTTCCTGGGGCATGTAACTTTAGATGGAATAAAGATATGAGAGTTTTGTGGTAGGCTTTCGTGCTGTCTTTTGTTATCAGAAAATTTATACTTGACTTTAATCAAAAGACAGCATTGAAATTTAGTGTGTGGAATACTGTGTGCTGTAGGGTATCATGTTGCTTTGGAATGATTACTTGAGAAGCCAGGTCTGGAAGTCTCTTTAGACCTTTGGGATCCAATAAACTCCAGTGGCTTGGGGTCGTGGGAAACCATTTCCTACCATGGACAGCGCTTCATCTGTGGCAGCTCCTTGGCATTCGGTTCTTTGGGTCATACCTGCAAACAACAAAAGCCAAAGGCTACCCAAAAATTGTATGATTATATTTCCTTCAGTGACATTTGTAGGATTTTTGTAAGTTACTTCCTGTGTGGCAAAATTGTATTAATACAGTTGTATTAATTCTTGTAAATTACAAAGTTGTAAATACAGGTGGCTTTGGTTTTGTTTTTGAGTGGATAAATAGCACTGTTTCGTATAGACCTCCTATGTGGTAAAATGTCCTAAGCTTTATTTTCTTTTTTCTTTTTTTTTTTCCCCAGTCCTTGGAGGATGTGTGTATCATATTTGTGCTGTATTTTTTTTTTTAAGATTTATTTGTCCTTTTGTTCTAGTGTCCTTGGAGAGATGAAGCTCCAGAGGTGAAGTTTAGCTAAAAATATAGCTTTGATAGCAATAGACTCCTGCTAAACTTAAGTTGTTTAGATGTGTCCAGTCTGATGATACCAGCTCTATGACTATAGAGATACAAAGTTTTTGGAGTGTTGTATCTGAAACTGTATTTGTAGTGCTTAATAAACAGTACAGCCTCCTGGGTTCTGGACAATTTGGAAAAAACATACTTGAGGATTTTGTGTTGCACCTCAGGAAAGAATCTGCCCTACAGATTTTCTGGTGGTTTTATTCACTTAATGTAGAAAAACTATATTTCAGTGGCAAAGGTGCTCTTGGTGTTATTCTTAGGAATCACAGGAGTATAAGTAACCTTTACCTGCTTTTTCCCACTTGTATTTGAAACAAAACCCTTTTAAAAAAACCTCCAAACATGGAAAAACAACAATCCCTTTATTATACATGAACTTGCTGATGTTTTTATTATTTTGTTTTGAATAGTAGGAATTACAATTTCTTAAAAGACTGTTCCTCACATCTGAAAATCTGCTTCTAGTGTATTTGAAGCTAAACTTAACCAGGAAGCTGGTTTTTGTATGATACTTCTAACAATATACTGAACCACTAGCTTGGAAATACCTTCCTAGACAGTTTTTAGGAAATCCATGACCCCTGTTTTATTTGGAAGATAGAACTCTGCTCCCTCTCTTTATGCACTCAGCCAAAAAGACATACAAATGAAAATGGTTGTTGCTCTTTTCCTGAATACCTCTGGAAACTATCACTACGACTTGCCTTTTTTTTCCTTCTATGATGTAATGTTTTTGTCATTCACAGCAGGAAAATGTATATTAGATTGGCTTTGAAAGACCCTTGAAAGCAAAACACTGAAAAAACTTTGGACCTGTGGAGGGACAGCTTCACTTTCTTCAATGAAATTAGTAGCTTGCTTTAAAATCATAATTAAATAACTGGTTATAATTTTATAGTTGCTAGTTAAATAGTCTGCAAAAATATTTCTATGCTGAAATTAGGAAAAGGAGCTAAATGCCTTGTGCTGCCTTCTGTTTATATACAGGTTGGTTTACATCACTCTGGTGATGAATATGGGTCTCTTATGCCCCTTAATTATTGAAATAATACATCTGGTTTTCTGAATTCATATAAATGAAAAATGTTATTGTTTGAAGGAGTCAGTGAGAAAATCCTTAAAAACAAGTTATTCCAGATATTTTTCAGTAGTTTTAGATTGGTGTGCAAAAAAAGAAAATTCAGATTATGTTAGAAATCTGACAGTACTATGCTCTGAAAACATTGAATTTGACTGCATTTCTGGATTTCCTTTTTCTGGTCATTGAGGACTTTGAGTCCTGAAAAAAGGAAAAATGTCTCATGTCAGCTATGCAAATTTGTAGTTGTGGAACTCAGGAAAATCACTTATGTAATGGTAAAACTTTCCATATACTCTAAGGTGAAAAGTTATATTTGAGTATGAAAAAGATGAATATCTAGAAAAAGCAGAGTAGAATGGAAGTAGCAGCTTAAGTATTTTTGTAGTTATCTCACAGTGTTTTGATGTTAATTTTAATTGTTAATTTGAATTAAAGTTGTCAATATAAATGAGTCTTATTTAATGCAAGTTTCAGAAAACTGCTCTTGAGGCCTGTGGATTTAAGCCTGTATCATTAGCTGGCTTTTTTCAGCATAGTCACCAAACTAGAACTCGATAGTGTGTATTAAATGTATTTTTAGATGTGTGTAATGTTATAAATTTGAAAACAGAAATTTTAAGGCTTGCTTTTTTCCAGCATAAGTGAGCTGGATCCATAGTTAGATCCAGTATGCATGAAAGACGTGAATATGGGTAGTATTTAGTTTCTTTACAATATTGTTAAAAATATGAGTGTTTGCCACATACTGTGAATTCCCAGATGAGATGGTTTTTCCAATCACATTACCTCTAAAAAGCATGTAAATGGATTTGTTCCCAACAGGCTTCAGTGCAGGTGCTTACTGTTTGGGTTGTTGACAGAAATTGCTTTTGAAACGCCTCACAGGGGTCTTACTGAACAAGATGTGGATGTATTAGGTTTTAGAATGAGAAAGTACCAGGTGCATTAATGCTTAGTTAACTTCTAAAAAAACTGAGGGAGTACCTAGGCATAATACATGCACACTTGGAAAGTAACCTAGCAGCTGGTGTTCGCTTTTCCAAACCTATTTCTAAATATCTCTGAAGTAAAAAAGTAATTGTCAAAATTCTTTGTCTACAATAATCCGTAGTGTTTTGTTTTCTTAATTAGTTTGAAAGTTAATTAGTTTCTAATTAGTTAATTAGTTTCTAATATGCTCTGTTGTATCCATAGTTTTTAACAACTTTTTTTTATAGTAGCTTGCATTTCTACGATGTGATTGACTTAACAACTATGCAGAATGTTAAAGGATTTGAAGTCATGTTATTTTAAGGGTAAAGAAGGTACAATTATACATAGTTTGTCACATTTTGATTTTAAAAAAAGAATGCAAGTTGAAAATAACGAATATATTGAAATAACGATTTTTTTTTTTTACTAAATAAATGAGTCTACCATGTTTTCCTTATCATTCCCAAGACTTTGTTTTATTTTATAGGTTATGTTCAGAGTTTGATTAGGCGTGTTGTAAACAACGTCAACATTGTGATCAACAATCTCATATTAAAGTATGTGGAGGATGATATTGTTCTCTCAGTCAATATCACTTCTGCAGAATGCTATACAGTGGATGAGTTTTGGGATCGAGCATTTATGGACATTTCTGGTGAGTAGATATTTTTTGGTTTTACGTATCACTGTGGAGGCACTCTTAAATTCATACAGAAATTTGTAAGTCTCATAAAATGGCTTTTTTTATCAGAAGTAAGACAATTTCTGCCTATTTTGATTTCCACTCATTTTTTTTTCTTGTCCTTACCTTAATTCTGATGAGCCAACTGTAATAGTATAGATTGATTCTTACTGCATCCTTGTATGATCAGGGATAATAACGTGCTACTGCTCATACATACGTGCATCATACAAGATGGTTTGTAGTCCTCTGCTCACACTTGCCATCCTGTGATGGTATTTGAATTTGTGCTTGCTGCTGGCAGTGAGTGCTTAGGCAATTTTTGTGAATGAGCAGTAGCACATTAAGGCATTGCATTGCACTTGTTTGTGATGATCTTAAAACTCTAAACAGGCTGGCAAGAGAGGCAGTAAAATGTGCTGCACTGTAGTGAGCACAGCATACCAGTTGCAAGACATGGTCCTTTTCACTTCACATGTTCGGAGAAAAAAGCCCCCAACTTCTGACTCTGTCTTGGTCTTCAGCATTTGAATGTTTCAGTCCTTGAATTGCCAGTGTTCCCCTCTAAGTCTAGGTGCTCTCACTGACATTGGATAGAGGTGGAACTGGGGCACAGTAACTGTGCTAAGATTACACAGAAGATTTCAGGTAGAGTGGGGAATTCAATTAATGTTTTCCTGAACCTATTTTTTTGTTCTGGCTAAAATAATTACGAACTAATGTGGCAAAATCACAAAATATGTGTCATGTTAAGATCATTATAATAGCTCTTGTTTCTTTTGGAAGGTTCAAAATAAAACTTTGGAGGATAGTATGCAAAATTATTTCTGGGAGAATAATGAGAATGATATCTATTGTATGCTTCCACATGAAACAGTACTCTTCTTTTATAAAAAGAGCTAAGGTACAGCTAACGGGGTGAAAATTTTAATTGGGTGTAGCTAATTTGTCTTCGCTTCCTGTGCATTCAGCAGAAAAAGTCTGACAAAGGAAATGCTTCTCTTTAGTTACATAAGCAAGTACTTTGCTCCTGATTTAAATATCAATACCAAAAAACTATCTTGTATTGCTTTCTTCTAGTTAAGAACCTGTATGCATGACTTACTTTTCTTATGCAATGTATTTTTTTAACCTATACACTTCTTTTAAAAGCCACTGATCTGGTACTGAGGAAGATGATCAACTTTTCTGACTGCACAGTATGTCTTGATAAGAGAAATGCTAGTGGTAAAATTGAATTTTACCAGGAACCTCTGCTGTACAAATGTTCCTTCAGAACTCGTCTGCATTTTACTTATGATAACCTCAACTCCAAAATGCCATCAATTATTAAAGTAGGTATCCAAAATAATTGTTTTTGCTACTCACTTGTGAAGTTTTGAGGCTTTTCAAAATATCCTTTAAAATTTTAAGTAAAATGAAAAGCTTATGCTGCTATGTTTAGCTAATGGAATTTTTCAATTGTGTTTTGATCATATGATGCAATTAGTTTATGTACAGAAACAGCAAATAATTAAGGAAGTTATGCTCTCTAATATTTTCGTATTTTCCTGGAGTTTAAAAAAACCCCATAATTGTAAGGGAGGAAAGAAAGTCTGCAGATAATCTGTTAAAAAAACCCCAGTAGTATACTTTAGGGTGTCTGCAATAAGATGCAAAGGATTTTTTTTGCCTTAAGTTATTGTTTCAAATGTAGTTCCAACTCTCATTAATAACAAGAAACTTCAGTGTATTAACACTCTGAAGTGAACCAGGTGAGATGGATTAGCAAGCCAAACTCAGCTCCTAGTGAGCAGGGGTGCAATAGTATTCACAGCTATCTGACACTAGATGACATCTTTATGTTTTGCAGTGCAGAAACAAATTATTGAGTTGGTGGAGAGATTAAACTACCTTACACTGTTTTTTCTGCTCTGAGTAGTCATACATGTAAGGTTTGTCTTTCTTCCTCCCTGCTCTCAAAGAAACCAGTGGTGCCCATCTAATCAGCTGAGAGGTTTTTTTTAATTAAGATGTGGACAGTGTTAATAAAAAATAATCTCCATGTGTATGCACATGGTAAATTTTGAGGTAAGTTTTGATGGGCATTTCTCAAGAGTATTATTAGAAGTGTCACTCAGTTCATGGTATGACTCAGGAAGTCCTAGGCTGCTGTGAACTTGAGGCTGGGAGTTCAACATGCCCAGTTTGTCAAGTGCCCTGTATGCCTTTGGTTACTCTACTGTGTGGGAACTGTAGGCATTTGGTTACTCTGAGCAAATTTCAAGATTTATGGATATGCTAATGACCATATGAGGATTTATCCAGCTAAGAATAATCACAAAATGCTGCACACAAATGCCTGGTGGTATGCATGTTTGCAGAAGCTTCTTTTTCATGTGTGGAACCTGGTTTATGCTAAGGCTGATTCCTCATACTAGAAAGAAAAGCTTTTTCTCCCCCTTCTTTGTTCAGAATAGGTAGCAATTTTGGAAGTCTGCGTGTTTTGAGTTTTGTAAACAAGGAGTTGTGTATTCAGTGATACTAGGACTTTGACAGTGTGCAGGACTTCACAGTGTATATGAACTCCCATGATAATAAGGATTCTTCATATGACTGTCTATAGCTTACCAGTTACGGGCTTAGGTTCTGTGGTGGGAGTGTGATTGCTGCATATAGACAATAAATCTTAATGTTAAAAAGCCTTATTCTTAAATAGCCAAATAGTTCTGTTAATTTTGGAGAAGTAATCTGTACTGAGCTCATCCTATATGCTAAGTTTGGAGAGCAAAGGTTTGTGGCCAAATTACAAGTCTCTGACAGCACACTTCAGTGTAAATGCTGACAGTATTCCATATATTTTAAAATTATATAGTTGTAAAAAATTATGATCGTTATGTTATTGCTTACAATTTTTAGTGGATACTGGACTAAAATAAAGCATACTTAAACGCACTATGATGGACTATAAACTTTTCTGGTTGTCTTTGTTGGCCATTTATTGCCTCTGTCCTATTTTAAGGCACATGTTAGTTTGTTCCAAGATGTTTTAACTTTTTTTTTTAGTTTATATTTTGATTTTGGTTTTGGTTATGTTGCACATAGTTTACTTACTGGATTTAAAAATATGTCTAATGTTAGACAGTAATTTTGTTACAATAATTTTATTTTATGCAGCTCTTATTTAATGAAAGGTAGCTTTCTTATCTTGTTTGGCTTTGTCTTTATAGAATGAGCTCATACACAAATATTTTGAAGTATTTAGCTGTTTTACAGCTAAAATTTTTAAAGAAGGATAAGTTTTCATGCCAATAATTACAGTCTTTGCAAAGTTTTCTTTCATTTAGTGAAAAAAATGTTAACTGCATGTTTGAAACGGAATATTCAGAGGAGCCAGTTTTCTGCACTTCAGTTGGAATTAATTCTTCCCTTCATTACTTGGCCACTTGGAACAATGTTTGGAGTTGGAAAGAATCAAAATGAAGGACCTTGTATATTAAAACCAGTATATCTAGAGTTTCTTTAGCATGCAGAGATTTTAAAGAAACTCTATAATGAAAATAAAAGTTTAATCAGATGCTCTTACATCACTTATATTTGAGAAATTTTGTCAGCATCAGTTTTAAAAAACAAATACATAAGTGTTTCTGTGTGTGTAAACATGTTACGCTTGACTTTTCAACTGAAGATCTCTTGTGTGACAACCCAAAGAGTGAATGTTTTTGGTAGTCTCTGTTTGCAACCCTTTGCCTTCTGTTGTATTGCAAATCCTGTTTTTGGAAATAGAATGCCCATAGCAAATTAATATAGAGTTGTATGGTTTAAAAGTGGGCTTTACTGATGACAGAGCTTTGTTATTATTTGCTTTTGTTCTCTTTTCATATTATAGATTCACACATTAGTTGAAAGTTTGAAACTTTCAATCTCTGATCAGCAGCTTCCTATGTTTATACGTATAATGCAACTTGGGATTGCTCTTTATTATGGAGAAATAGGCAACTTCAAAGATGGGGAAAGTGAAGATTTGATTTGCCACACAAAAGATATTTTGGGAAATATCACAGGTAAATACAGCTTTTAACTTGTAAGAAGAAATGTTAAAATCATGTGTTTCTTTGCTTTTTGTGAATGTAAATATACGAGTCTAGTACTTGCCAAGTATCTCGTCAGCCTGCAGTTTGCTAGAGGTAGTTCATTGTGCTGGGTAAGTATGCAGTCCTTTAACGTCTTTGATGTTATGTTCTATAAAGAATTCTGATAGTCTTAACTAAACTGAGGTTAAATATGATCTAAGAAGACCATTTTAGGAGTTCCGTGACACAGTAGGGTACTTTGGATTTATCTGAACCATGCAACAAGGCACCTCTTCATAAGCAAGTTTGGAACTGGCAGCAGCCACATTCAAGCTAAATAACAGAAAAGCCAAAGTGTGCTTTTTAGTTTATTTGAAAATGGTCATTGATAATAGATATATCAGAACTTGTTCTAAACAGCAAAGTATTACTTTACACTATGTTTGCTATAGTTCTGTTCTTTTACACTGTCTGGTCTCAATTGCTTTTTATTTTCATATAATGTATATTCCCTCTTCTACATGATCTTTCATGGTAACTTGCTGCAACAGGATCTTTTCACGAGCGTTGCACTGATGAGGGGTGAATTTTCTTTACCTTTGTGTTTGCTTCCCATCTGCTGCTGCCCAGGCACATGGGGTGACTCTTGGGGTGATGCTGTGCAGGGCCTGGAGTTGGACTCAGTGATCTTTGTGGGTCCCTTCCAACTCAGCATATTCTGTGAATTTATTTAGAGATTTTTATTTTAATTTTAATCTCCTCAAGATAGAAGATTTGGTTATCTTTCCAAGATTGGATTTGGATCTGGGGGAATAGGAAGAGAGATTTACCTCACCACTCAAGAGCATGATAATGTCTAGAAAATTCTTGGAATTTCATTTGGAGGTGACACAGCTCTCATAAGCTAGCCTTAAGTTTATAATATTACAGCAGTTTGAAGCTTTGTGTTAAGTATTAAATTAATTAATTCTGTTCTGTTTAAGAAATATACCATTTTAATTTGCATTAGAAGACTATAATTATTTTTATTTTATTCTGTGTTGCTGTCATCTCTGGTTTCAGAGAAATAGATACATGATTGATAAATGAAAGGAGTGGAAATTTTTTTTCCAAAATACAGCCTTCACTGTTGGTTGGCACAGATAACTGTTTCACTCTTACATCAGATGTAGAATTCTCTGTCATGTTACTGCTATGTGGAACTGAGCAAACAAATAAGATATCTGTAAAGAGTTCTCTCTTATTTTCTTGGAAGCTTGGTTTTCTGCACTAGAAACTCTGCATTGTAAGAAACGAGGAGTTCATTACACAAGACTTATAATTAGAAGTAATTAATATTCTGGGAGTATTGGCTTAATATTTTGCTGAGACTTAAAAAGCATACAGGTTTTAGAAAAATCATTAGTGTGTGTTTTAATAACTTCTTGCATCTAACCAATGCTTTGTACTATTTACAGGAGAAAGTGTTTTTCCCTGAAGCACTGCTTTCAAACAGAGAGTTGCCTTTGTATCATGAATATCCTTCTTCTGTTAGCATGAAATTTCCCACAGATTTGGCTAAATATTCATGCCATAGAGAATTACAATGTATTTAGAGTTGCTTGAATTTTGTACCTGCATTCCTAGAGTCAGTAAGGCAGCTAGGGCCATTTGAATACAGGAAAGATGCAGGAAGAATAGAAAAAAATCATATGAGTCAGTATGAGAATAGCTGGGATGGATAAGCAGTGAGGTTCAGATGAAAAGATATAAGGATTAGAGACAGAGTAACTGGGTAATGAGAAAACTGGAATGAAGCTTTAACTGTGGAAGAGGATAGAAGTCAGCAGAGCCAAGCGGGTTTTACTTGGCTTCTTTTGGTTAAGGTGTGAAATGAGTGGTGAAACAAATATAGTTTAAGCAAAGATTAATATTAAAAGGCATCTGCCTACAAGTATTCAGTCTCTTTTGCATCTAGAATTAAATTTGAGATTCTTAAATCCAAATACGTGTAAAATCCTTGGTAGTCCATCTCATCACCCTTATTTTTAATGTATGCCTCCAGGAAGGTTGAATTGCAATTGCTGTTGGTCAATGCCATTTGCATTCTTTTGAACAACTGTGAGTATTACTTCCTAGCTTTTCATAAAACAGCCATCTAAAAAAGTAATAATATAATGTAACTTCATACTGTTGTACGCACGGTTTTTCAGAAGGGTCAGTGATTAGAGTAAGATTGCAAAAGAAGAAATCTGTAATTTCCTATGTGATTTTTGTTCAACTATGCTGTGCTCTAACATGATCACTGTACTTGATTATATGAGCATATGTATTTGACAGAACTGTCTCCTTCAGAACACAAGACAGAAAGCAATTGTTGGATGGCCAAGCCAGAGATGTAGAAGCAGTTCTAGAAACCCATTTCTGTCTTTACTGCAAAATATTTTGCTACACGGAGGCTAAAATGTTCATTCCATTTATGCTTGATTCCAGTGTCTTAGTTGTCAGTTTGCAGTTCCTTCTTCGGTTTATAGCAGACAAATTCTGAATGAGGAAATGGACTTGAATGTCTATGTTATTTAGTGATACAAGAATGAACATCTACAGTTCTGTCCTTGAAGTATGTGCTGTCGCTCATGCAGTTTCATGAGATGAAGATTCATGCTATTGCCAGCAGGGATAGTGATGCATTCCTTCTTTCTTCCTCTAGTGCCAGCACTTGCATTCATGTAGCCACAGGCTAATCTGGATCACCTGTGCCTGGCTGAAAACTAATACAGATAGAGAAATAAATAAAAAATAAATATTACTGGGTTAATTCCAGATTTATGTTGAGAGATACCAGTTCCCAGAACTCTTATTACTGATAAATATCTCAAATCCTTCAAAAGAAACTAAATTTCTGAAGATCAAACTTGATTTCAACATGCAGACAGTGAGATGCAGTCACACTGCAATCTTGTAATATATATGAAATGTATTTGTTAACTGGATTCACTGCCCTGCATTATGGATCAGGATTGTTCCAATGTGAACTCGCTATGGATGGCTAGAAAGAGTGGCTGTAGAATCCTGATGCAGAGTAACATTTTGTCCTTTAACAAACTCATGTATGTAAAACATTTTTACATTTGTCATTATGTTTCACTATCCTATATGTTTGCAGATGAGGAAGTGGTTAGTGTAGTTAATTCAAAGCAAAGAGATTTCCCAAGTACATACTCCCCTTCACATATTCCTTGTTATAAAGGAATTTACATTGTATTTTATGTTTGAAGTGTTTAGAGGATGTTGTGTGTTGCTTATGAGGCTGATAGGCATTTGTTCTGAAGTTTGGTGATGATATAGTGGCTGTAGTAGTTTTAATTTAGTGATAGAAAATAGATATATCTTCCTCTTTCAATTTTCTGTCTCACAGTACATAGAGGAGCTGGGCTAAAATGGTGCTTTTTTTAATGCTTTCCAAAATACTAAAAAATATAATCCAAACTATTACTTGGCTCTGTTGTCTCTGTGTACTGCAGAAAGAAGTATGCTAAATGATGGCTGAATTTTATGGCCATGTAGACCAAATGTTATGCATGACCCAGGTTCTACACCTCTGCCTTTTTTTCAGTTTTTGCCAGACCTTCCACCATTTCTTTTGTGCTTGCCAACAGCAGTCTGTGCTAACTGCTTGAATCACGCTCCTTATCAGTTTTTTTCCTTCTGTAGCTGACAGTTCTTCTTCTTGGCTTTTTCCAAGATTTTACGTGCACCTCTTCTGTATTTGTGGTGTTTCAAGATTTGTTTGGATTGAAATTTGATCCCTGAGACTTCTGTGAAGAGAGCAGAAAGGAAACTTGCATTGCCTTTGTGGGAGGAGGTGTCTTTGCCTCTTAAGCATGTGCAGAAAATTCTCATGAGTGTTTTTTATTACTCGTTCTTCAGTTATGCAAGTATAAATAGAGTAAAAGGCTAAAGACTAATTAGACTAAAAAGGTCCAAAACTTGTAAGAATGGGATCTCTGAGTTTAAAAAGAAGTAAATAGAAATTGAATATGCCTATTTCTGTTCTCAGTTAAAAGATTCGTTAAACATATCCTTCATCTACAGGAACAGTACTGCATCCTGTACTGCCTGTAGTAATTCTGAAGTATTTAATAGTTCTCGTGAGTCCTGTAAGAGTGATGATGAAACCAGATAAAAGCTATTTGTGCTCTTTGTACATGCAGTTTTACCTTCCTGTTTGGATCATGAGTCTTAGACTTGAATCTTTGGGGAAATTCTTGTTTTGCGCTGTGTGCTATCTGTAATAATCTTCACAGAAGACCAACGTTTTGACTTTGCCTCACAGATGGATACCAACTTTTTTGAGCATAGATAAATTTGTATCTTTGTATATTTGAAAGGCTTGGTATTTAGCAAAATAGGTCTGCAACCTTAAGTTTTATATCTGTGCTGTATTTACATTTTTTGCATTAGACTGTTGCAACTGAAGTACTTTCAGATTTCATTTTAAAATTGGAAACTACAAGATCATAATAAATCATTATTTAGTAAAGTTTAATTTTGCAGCTTTAGAAGGTTTTTAATGGAAGAAGCCTTGAAAGTTTGTGGTATAAATGGCAAATTCTGGTCTCACTGCAGATGTGTGATACTAAAACTATGGCAAAGACCCTTAATATTTTTTGGAGGAAAATGTTAATGAATCAAAGAAGTGTTTGAAATTTCATATTCGGTGATTAAAATTTTTTACTCACTTTCTATGATTATAAGCCAAGTACCGGTGAATGCTATGTGGAATACTGTCCTAGATAAATTTCACATACCATAAATTTGAGTTTAATAAATAAATTTTCAGATATGGTTTATCTGAAATTTAACTTGGTTTTTGTTTTAAAAGGCACAGAAGATGAAGCAAGCTCAGTAATGCAATATCCTGCACAGTATGTTAGTCAAGATCCTTATTTACATCAAGATGATGACCAGCAACAAGGATGGGTTTCTTGGGCTTGGTCTTTTGTTCCTGCTATTGTGAGTTATGATGATGAAGAGAATGATTCCAGTGGAATTGATGATGGAACAGCAGAACAGCAGAAGTCTCAGTCCCTCAAGGATCCTGTTATTTCAGTTGGGTTTTACTGTACCAAGGCAACAGTGACTTTTAAGGTAAATATTTCTCTGTGTTATAAAGGATTCATTTGACTTGTTGAGGAAGTGCATAAAGATTTTCTGAGTGTTTGTGTTGATTCAAGACAAATATTGTTGGTAGTATGAGGGGAGTATTATATTTATGAATAACAAGAAATGGGAATGCTGAAAGTTCCTCTTCCATCATACTGGACGGATAATGGCACTGTGAGTCAGTTTTGTTATTTGAGCTAGAATTTGAGTGTGAACTTTATAATATTTAGAGGAAACCACTTAATTTACTTAGATTAATATTTTTTGATGGGAGAAAAAGCCTAAAGGCTTTCTATAAATGATTACTCCAGTATTCTATCCATCTGATGTTTATACAAATATGTATTTTTTAATAAAAGTTTTGGTTTACAGTTTCATAGAGCTAGGATTTGAGGAATTTTTAGAGACTACTGTTTTTTTGGACTATTATATGTGAAAATATGAATTTAACTTGATAATGTTGAATTAATTTTCTATGGGTTGAAATTGCATTGAAGAAAAAAAAGATAAATAGTACATATAGTCTGAGCTATAAACTGTGTATGTAGAGAAGGATTTAAGTATTACCTCTAGGAAAAGCTGAAAATTGTTGCTGTCCTTCTCTCTAATATTTTGTAAGCTTGCAGAAGGGAATATGGAGGGTCTGAATTAAGATATTGAGATGTACTGACAGAAACTGAAAATTAAGATACTGAATTATCAGAATACTTGTAACGTGTCAAACTGTATGCAAGCAATTTTATGTGCATAACTACACAAAGTGGCTCTTGGCTTTACAATTAAGTATGTATTAAATCAAGGTCAGAACTTTGCCACCGAGTAATTTAGGATTATTTTTATGAGTTTGAGCCTTTCCGATGAACTGCAATACTTTCATAACTCTCACACAAGAATTATGTGCCTGATTATATACTCAATACCATCAGGAGTTCCCTGTCCCTTTCTTGCCTGTTTGGCTTGACATCTGTGCACAAGAGTGTTTTATGGGGCTTTATGCCTAATTTAGCTATTTTTGTTTGGTGGTGTAGAATGGCATTTAGCTGCTCAGCAACTGTAGAAAGTGACTTTGTGACTTTGTAAGCTGTAGACATTCTGTGGGGACGTTGATGTTTTAAGCTTCAGCCTCCTGAAAAATTTGGTTGCAAAATTTGAGGATATCAACAGCATTCAAGTATTCAGTCATGTTCTTTTGTGTCAATCTGTTTCAGCCTTCATTAAAAGAGGCTAAAAAAAAATAACAGAATGTTTTTTCCCCCTCCATTTATTGTATCCCTGGGACACCACTTGAAACATGAACAAGCCATCAAAACTCAAATTTCTCGTTTATCATGGCTCAGCATCTTCTTTTGCACTATGTCATACAGTAGTAATTTTGTGCTCTCGTTCCTCATGCAAGAAAACTCATTAAAAATAATATTAACTTCTCTTTTGAACATGTGTTTTGCTAGAGAGGGCTTTCCTAATGCTTCATTTGCAAGTTTACACATTTTATATTAGGAAGTGATTAAAAACTACTTAAAATGTAACATTTTGCATTCTATAAATTTTAAACATGATGTATGATGCTAATATGGTGACAGAAGGAAAACAGTATTCATTGTTCTGCTTGCATGCAAAGAATGTATGGAATTAATTTGTGGATCATCTTTTGGTTAAAAAATAGGGTCAAGTTTCTGCATTAACATTTTGAATAGTTGATATCATTCCAGCTAAAAATCATGCCAAATTAAGTGTACCGTTTTCTAATAATGGTAAAAACTATTCTTGTAATTTCTGAGTTCTTTTAATCAATTAATTGCTTTTCCTCTACAATAATTGCACGCAGGTGAAGGGTGATCAGTGATTTTTTTCATCCAATTTTCTTGGACATTCGGGTTACAAAATTGTAAATTGAAACAGCATCCATGTGTATCCAGTCTTGAAAATAAAAATTTGTAGATATTCTTTTATAAAAATTAGAATTTGAAGTATTTAAACTGTTCAACATAAACTAACTTGTGTTTTTTCATGCCAAACGTAATATATTCAATATTACGTTCCTCTTTTCTTGTTTTTCTTAGCTGTAGGTTATGTGCTTTTTAACCTGTGTGTTTTCCCATTTTTAATTTTTATATCAAAATCATGCAAGAAATATAAATGCATGTTGCTCTCGATTGCATTGACATGAAACAAAAATGAGTATGGTTGTAATCAAAATGTGTCTGTTATATTATCATGGTGTTTAATTATTTTCTGGGAAGAACAAATAAAGTATTAATGGATTTTTACAGCAGTTTATAAGCTCATTTGATATTAATAATGCAGCTGTGTATCTGTTTCGTCTTTTCACACAGTTTCTCTTTAGATAAGCAAACTAAAAATACTGTAATGGATTTTAAACATTCTGTTATAGCATATTTCCACCAGAAGTTGATTATGAGACATTCCAATACGGATAATGTGTTTCAGCTGTTTAATTGCACCTGTTTCCTGACAGTTAATATATTTTTGCCCATAGTTTACTTTGTCAGTTCTGTGTATTAATGACAGTACTGCTGTTTAATAATAATATTGACTTTTATAAGGTGTTTATCCTATTGTTCTGCAGCTCACTGAAATGCAAGCTGAAAGTAGTTATTACAGCCCTCAGAAAGTAAAATCCAAAGAAGTTATATGCTGGGAACAAGAAGGAACGACAGTTGAGGTAATTTTCCATTGACAGGGCTTTTTTGATACATTATAAGTAATATACCAAATAGTTTCCAATAGAATATTTTTTAATTACTGCATTGCTGATTTTTCATATTCTGTCATAACTGGATGTGTTTATTGTAATAATCATGTAGATATTAACTCTCTAAACTTTGGTGCTGTAGTGGTTGAACACTACAGTAATCCTTTCCTTTCAAGTGCCCTGTATGATTGCTGTTTATTAAAACTCTAAATATATAAACTAAGCATATTTTGCCTTGTTTTTGTCCGTATTCTCTGTTTCTTGTGGAGAAGGCTTAATATTTATCACATTAATTTTTTTTTCCACACTAGGTCCTTATGAAAGGTGAACTTTTTTTTGATTGCCAAATTGGTTTTGTTGGTTGCCAAGCTATGTGCCTTAAAGGAATTATGGGAATTAAAGATTTTGAAGAGAATATGAATAGGAGTGATGAAGTGAGTATGTTGAAATATCAGTTGATATGCTGAAAAAGCAATTCTGTTATCTTTTATTAAAATATTTTATAGTAAAAATCAAAGAGACTGCTGTTACCTATTGTGATTTTGCATGTTACTGTGATATAGAACTCAATGTCCATTCCTTAGAGTTGAAAAGAGAAATATCTCAGATTGAGAAGAGGCAGAACATAAGAACATAAAAATATCATTTTTTCTTTTTGGACAATAACCCACTGTTGCCTTTGTCGGCATACTTTGATTTTGTATAACAAAATAAAATACATTCAAAAGTACTTCAATCAACAGAAGATTGGAAGGGAAAAGATGTGAACACTGCATGCTGAAGTAATAGAAAAGTGGTGCAAATACTGAATGAGTGTCTTACCTCACTTTTCAGTAAGACTGAGAGCAGTATGATGTGAAGGAGTGAGACAGTATTAATTTTTTGTATTTTAAATAGATGCAAATCTTCAATTGCTTAACACAAAATCAGGTGTCCTTATGAACTATTTTAAAAATACTTATTGAAGTGTTGCATGAAATTCTAAACTCAATAATGGTGATTTTTAGTTGAACTGTAGATAGAATAGTGCCCTAAAGTATTGGAGAACAGCAACTATTATCTATGTTTAAATAAAGACAAATAATGCAGCCAAGAAGAGACCTGTTAACTTGATGTTAGTGCCCTGTGAAGTCTTGGAAAGTATTTTAAAGAGAAAAATTAAGAATATGAAAGAAAATACCAAGTGCCTATATTTATGTCAAATATCTCCTAATCTGGGAAATCGTATACTGTACTATGATAGGTATGATGGGGCAGCTTCTTATTTTTCCCCTGTGAGAGCATCATGGGTTGGCATCCATCTCAGGTGTTTGTGTATGCAGTGCAGAAAACAAGAAAATATCCTTACACAGCTGCCAAGTATGACATTGTTGGGATTTTAGGGAGCTGTGGGACGTGCTACATGACTGGTGTGCTGCAATTGATACTACATATAGGCTTTTCCAGAAAGAAGGGGTGGGGAAGCAAGGGTGAGCCAGCTGTAAAAATGCTATGCTGGCCTTGTTAAGGACAAGGGAGATGTGGTTGGGGAGGTGAGGGTGGACAGCCCCTTTGTCTGTGGAAACTGACATTGTCAGGTATAAAATTGTGAGAGAATTAATATTTTTTTTTAGACTGAGGTGAGTGGGTGAGCAAGAGAATTTCACAGAATCATAGAATATTCTGGGTTGGAATGGACCCAGAAAGAACATCAAGTCCAGCTCTTAAGTGAATAGCCCATACAGGGATTGAACCCACAACTGTGGCATTATTAGCAGCATGCTCTAACTGAGCTAATTTCCTTTAGGTTGGTTATTAAGGGACATTTGGAGTTTTATTCTTACTCACTTTTCTGCCACTCTCAAGTCTAATCCATGCTTTATGACAGCGGTGGTATTACTTGCCTGTCGTCTGTGTACTGCTATGGTTGTGGGATTGTGCCTTTCATAAAGGTTCTGTTTCTGCCTGTGATTGAGAATAGATAGTTGGAAAAAATAAATCTCCTATATAATTTACTTGGATTAATAACTCTTGCTAGGAAAGTTGTATTGATTTCAGAAGGATGGAAGTCTGGGAAATGTTAAAATCTAGATGAATAAAGAGTGATAATGTAGCAGTGAGGTCATACATGGAAAAAACTGATTGTCTTGAAGGAGATGGATACAGCATCTGAAAGGATTGGTCAGCCAGAAATGGAGTATGCAGTGACATGTTTGTGTATACTGAAGAGGAGGGGGCAGGTTTTGGAGCAACGATGGTCTGAGGTTATTTGCTCTTAAAATGGAACTAATATGTTCTGTATCATGAGATGTATAATATTCATTAGCTCAGGCCATTTTTATTGATTTGAAAATGGGGAAGGAGTGGACAGGAGCTTGTGTTATACAAATAAAGTTAATTTCATTGTTTTATCTTCATTCATAATAAAATATGCTCTTGAGGGATGCTACTCTGTGTGTGTTATTTGTGTGTTATGACAGAATTGAAACTGCTCTGTTAACTTGACTGTATATTTTTTTTTTTCCTCTCCTGCTTCACTTTCTACTGCCTCATGAAGGAAGCATGCTTCTTTAATTGTGGAGAAAATTTGAGCGTGAAAGGAATGACATACCTTACCAATTCGCTATTTGATTACAGAAGTCCAGAAAATAATAGTATTCGTGCAGAATTCATATTGGATGCAGCTCATCATAAGGTCAGAGAATTACATTTTTCTTACAAAAAAATTTCCAATGCGCTCTAATGGATTTCTTGTAATTATTTAGATCTGTGTACTGTTAGAGGACTGAATTCTCTTTACTTTTCCATGGTTAACTGAATCTTACTTTGTAGCTGGCCAAAAAAAATGTAAATCTGTTTGTGTTAAAAACAAAGACACCCACAAAAACCGAGCCAAAAAAAGAGCCAAACTGAAAAAACATGTCCAGAAGAAACCTCAAGCTCCCCTCCTGCCCTAAAAACTGAATTAATGTCATAGTTTCCAAAAGCAGTAACCACAGAACATTTTAAGAAGGAAAAGAGACCTATGAGAGAATACTACCAAAAAGTCAAGCTTTACCAGCACATATTTTAAACCCAAACAGTAAGTAGTCTATGGTCTTCAAACTAAGAAGTGCTGTCAGATTCGGACAGTGTTAATTTTATTGTTTGTGTCCTATATTTATTTGTCTACTTAGAGAAAATTTTGCTAATTCTGCCTCTTGCGGAGACAAATTTTCAGTCACCTCTAGTCTCTGTTGTTGTAAATTGTGCAGTAAAACTTCATTCCCTGGTTGTCTGCAATTATTAAAGACTGGTTGCAATGACCAAGGTGGTCCTTTCCAGGTGTGTTCATAGGTGGAGGTCTGGGCTGTTTATTGTACAGATAAGCCATTTACAATTTGGAATGTATCTAATTTCCTTTTAATTTAAATTTTACTATTTTCACCTTTTTAGTACTATTGATGAAGTGTAACCCTGAAGAATCACATGAAAAAATGAAATTAGTAAAATCACAAGTACTTAAATTCAGACTTTGCCTGTAGTGTGTTTTAGTTTTAAGCTTTACTCTGTCTTTGGTCTGTCTTCGATGCTTTTACAATTTGCCTATTTTTTTGGTAAGAGAGGAAGCAAATTTGCTGTATAATGTATTGTATTATGTATAAATCTCAATGTTGGCATAAAGTCTTGATAAGTTTCTTACTGTTGAAAGATAAAACCACAATACTCCTTGAATAACAATGCCAAATTGAATGAGCTGAAGTTTTCAGTGTATTTAATTAGGTTGATGTGTTGCATGTAAGAGGTCAAATGAAGAATATTTACTTCATTAAAGGTACTAATTGACTAGATGTTATTGATGAATTGGTCAGCATGTCCACAGGAATTATGGATGTGCATTTGTGTGGCCTCAAATGGAAGTTACATTACCTATCAGAAAGGTGAATTCTTTGGGATGACCTCTGTCCTTTGCTTTGATAAGCCTTTCCCTGTGTTGATGCACAAATCCAAACATGAATATATCTCTCTAATACCAGTCTATCAGTTGGTAGTCTCAAGATTCTTTCCTTATACGATGTTTTCTTTGTTTGCTTTGCTTTGTTGGTAGGAGATGTACACAGAGATAGCTGGAATGCAGAGGTTTGGGGCTTTCTACATGGATTACTTGTACACAATGGAAAGTACCAGTGGCAAAGGTACCTTTTTTTCCCTTTGTTTACCCTGATAAATAATAGAAACAAAGACTTTTAATGCCCAGATGGTCCTTGACCAGCTGTCCTTTAACTTACCTTATATTTACCGTCAGGATCATCATTAAAATGCTTTCATCTTCATTGATGTCTTTCAGAGGTTAGTTGTTTAAGCTAGCTGTTGATCGTTGGTATTCTTAGTTTTTTATTTTTCTTTAACTGCATAAGTAATCATAATGATATTTTTTATAGCCAGTTGCTAAAGGGAAAGTAATTCTTTTGTAGCAGTGATGGAGTTCTTGAAGTATGATGTCTTTTTAAAATTTTTTAAGGTATTATTGACTTTGCATGTGAAAAAAAAATCTTTTGGGAAACCCTGGTTGAAGAGTGAGATTGGTTATATACTTGGTACAGAAGGTGAAAAGGATTATTGTTTTTCTTCTATGAAGAAAAATTCAAGGATGCAAGATAGTGTGAAAGAATTGTCTTTAAATATATGTATCTAAACAATTTGATGAGCAAATATTAGCCTAAACCATGTGCACATCGATATTGGCTAATTCTAAATAATTTTTGAGATTCCTATCAATTATTTTCTAAGTCTTAGAAGTGGATTTAATGCAGTAAGTATATCTGCTTTTGTAGTGTCACAAAAGCTGGGACAAAGGAGTTAATCTATTAGCAAGTAATGTGTTTATATTTTTAAACATATGTTCTTATCATTAATTGTGATATAATTTCCCCCTCACTCCTCACAAGGCTGTCATCTACAGCTGCCGCTCTGCAGTTTTATTGTCAAATTAATAATACCTTCTTCTCCATCTGTGTATTTATTATTGTGAATACTATTTCTCTGGGTATCTGTTGGGAACTTCTTGCTGTTTTGTGATTGAACTTTTATCTGTCCTTGCTTCATAGTCCAGCTCATCTGGGGTTTGTTTTTTTTGTGTTACTATTTCTATGTAAGAGAAATCACAACTCCTAATGTTCGGTTGTGTTTTCTTGACTGGACATTAAGTCTAAAAGTAGTAGGAAAGAACCTTCCAGTTTCCTGAGAGGATGGATCATGAAAAACTTAGAAAAATAAGAAAATGATGCTGTTGCCTTTAGCAGTAGAGGCATACACCAGGAAATTTAACAGTTCTTTCCTGACTGAGGCTTTCCTCTGTACCATGAGTGTGGAGTGAAGCTCTGAAAATGTACAATTATGTCAAGCTTCTACTGGAGACTTCTTTTGGTTTTAATAACGATATAATGTGTAATTGCACATTGAACTCTTATGTAGAGAAGTTGAAAACCTTGGGTAAGCCTTATCGCCTCTTTGAATCTTAGTATAGAAATTTAAATATGCACAGACTATGTGCATTATGAAGAAAAATTGATTTTGTGGAGTATTTTGTCTTGTTTCTCTGAAAGCATAAGGAATGCTACGATCATATCTCTTCCTGACTTTTAACTAACCCTTTTCAGAAATTACTGAACTCGGAAGCACTTTTTTCTTTTCCTCAGTGCCAGACTACTCTTATTTTCTGACTACATTTTTCCCTCCTTAGTGTCTCCTTTTTTTTCTTCCAGAATGCTTTCTCAGAACCTTGGCTTCTATTTTCTCCATCAGGCACTAGGAAAATATCTCACGAAATGTGGCTTGGCTTCCTATCAAGTCTTACTGTGTGTTTTTATTTCAGTATTAGTCCTTTAGTTTCAGCAACCTGGCTACGTAAAAGAATGGAATAATTAATTTTTAAATCGTTTAAATGGTTGTTGTTTCTCTAGCACCAAGAACTTAAAATCTTAAATTTTCAGATAGTTTTGTTCCTTCGAAAAGCAAATGTGATGCTTTCTGCTAGTCATTTTCTAGCTAGGTTTTCCAGATTGTGGGCTAAATACATAGTTGTTAAATAGAATACAAACAAATAGGTGTAAAATATTTATTTAAGATAAAGTTATAAATATGTTAAGATTTTGAAAACAATATAAATCTGCTGTATTTTTAATGTGTTGTTTGTATGAAAGTTTGCATTTTACTCTTTCTTATTTTGGTATAACTGTTTTTAGTTACAATTAGTGCACACCACATACCGTAAAAACCTAACCCAACTTAAGTCATAGGAGGCAGTTACTGTGATTGTAAGATTTTTATCTGTCAAGGCAATTTTGGTTTGACACATTCTTTGCACCTTTAACCTTTCCTGAAGCATAGGATTACTGATTAAACCACAAGTGCCTCCTGGATAACATTAACCCTCAGGAATTTCATCTGTCACTTACAGAAGTGCATTAATCAACTTCAGTATTTTGAATATTGAAAAAAATTTTGAAGCAAGATAGTCATGCACAGTAGTCTTATTTTGAAATTCTCTGTCTGTCTTCCCCTTCCTTTATTTTTCTGGTTATTTGCTTTGTATTTCAGTGCAGGACAATTTCCCTGAAAATTATGTAGCCTGCCAGTTCCCTGATCACTGATTTGCATTACCTACGGACCTAGCAGGGCGTGCTGTTGAAGTTACCTTTTGTTTGTAATGTGTACCTCTCTGCTTTGCTGGCAAGTTTATTATGCAGCACGCATTTTGATATTTTTGTCGGTTAGAATTAGACATATGATTTACAGAGAGCTTGAAAACTCAGTGGTTGGAAATTGTTCTTTTTTATGCATCCATGAAGTTTCAAGTCACCTGTGATCACCTACGTCTGTAGAACCAATAGATTTTGTATGCAATTCTCTTTGCACATAGTTGGAATTAAATGGAGCTGTTCCAGAAAGTGGTTTGCATAAATTCTGTCACTTAGCTATCTTCTTCATATACATACAATATATACAAGCAAGTCTGGTTTTGCCTCTTTGAAAAGGTAGGCGGTTACTACTTCTGGCTTTATTATTTTTGGACTTACTATTTTTTTTGTGATGTTATGGTTTTTTACACTTTTTGGTAGTATTCATCTGAACTGAATACCATGTAGAATTGGAGGATAAAAGTATGTATGTTAACTGCCTATAAAATAAATGTGGAAGTCTGTATGCTGGGTTTTAAAAAAATCTTTTTCAGGATTTATTCAAAAGATTGTAACTCAGTTCCAGCTGAAGATTTCAATAGCTTTTATAATGTAGTGTCCTTCTGTCCTTTTATCTTTCTTTTATTGTTCTTTTTCTTCTCAGAAAAACAACAAACCAAGGGAAGCAGAGGCTATAAATGCTGTCACCGTCAACTTCTGTTGGGTTTTTAAGGATAAAGTTAATTCTTCTGCTAAGTGTATAAGCCTCTAAAGACCTGCAGAGCATTAGGCCAGCTGTGCATCAAATTTGGCATAGTCTCAGTTTATTTGAGGACCTTTTTCCTTACCAGTGCTTAGAAGCAACAATGTTTTATGGAGTATGATTTAAACTTAAGGGAAATAAACCCCTATCCTTGCTTCCTTTTCCACCAAGTTCAATTTCTCTTAATATAAAGGCTATTTTGAAAGAGTACAGTTAAAAGAGTTCAGTAAAGGAGAGAGACAAAAGGGTAAATAACTGGGTTCCTCTTGGGCAACCAGAAATCATAGAATTGTTAAGGTTGGAAAAGAACTCTTAAGTCATTGAGTCCAACCGTTAATCCAGGAGTGCCATGTTCACCACTAAACTGTGTCCCCGAGTGCCACATTCGTATATTTTTTGAACACTTCCAGGGATGGTGGTTACAATGCTTCCCTTGACAGCTTGTGCCAATGCCTGTAGCCCATTTCAGTGAAGAGGTTTTTCCCAATATCCAATCTAAACTGCCCCTGGTACAACTTGAGGCCTCCCATCCTGTAACTTACTTGGGAGAAGAGTCTGACCTCCTGCTCCTGCTACACCCTCCTTCCAGGTAGATGTAGTGAGCAATAATGTCTTCCCAGAGCTCCTTTGCTCCAGACCAAAGAACCCCAGCACCCTCAGATGCTCCTCATAAGTGTTGTGCTCCAGGCCCTTCACCAGCTCCATTGCCCTTCTGTAGTCTCAGAACCCATTTAATCTTGATGTTTATTTTGTCAGACTGTTCATTAATGTAATGGTCAGCAAGACATTTAATGTTTAGTGCTTGTGTCAAAGCAATGAAGACACTTTCAAAGTGATCTATTAGGAAAAAAAATCAGAGTGAAGTTCTGCAAACTAAGTATGTTAGAGGGATGGGATATATTTTTACTAGTCATATGTGACAGGAAGACTTGAGCTTCTAAAAATTTGCATGATTTAACTGAAGAATTTCCATGAAGTATGTTTAGAGAAATAGTCATGCTGTTTGGTAGCTGATGAGTAGCCTGTACACAGTGAATGTATGATTTTGGTCTACCTTATTACCCTACTTTACTAAACTACTTATTTATCTCTGTTGCCTCTTAGAAAAACCAGTCTGAGGCATAATGATTTAAGAAGTTTTCTTTCTTGCTGCCTGTACACCAGTGAATGGTGGTAAATGCGAATGGCAGGAAAGGTTTGTCTTAGATGGCAGTCTCGTTCTTCTAACCTTGTCAAGGCAGCTAACCTTTCAAGGGCCCAGATCTGTCATGTCTCTTTGCAGCACACCTTTTCCTTGATTATTAGGGATGGATGTCTTTGTGACAAGCTGTAGAAAGTTTTGAACACCACGGCTGTCACTGATATGTGGGGTTAAGTTGCCATAGAAGTTTAGGCACCTCCAAAGAGTCCCAAATTTGAGAAAAGTGAAATTCATGGAAGAGTTCCTAAGTAGTACTGTGCTTGGAGGCAAGGCAGAAATTTGCCCTGTTTGCTCTGCATTTACCAGGAATAATTTTGTTAAAACCCATTTAAACAGACATTGTATATTTGTGTGTTATATTTGCATTGTTATATTTTTCTTTATATTTATAAGTCTTTGATCACAGAATTTGAAACAGAAGTAGCTGATAAAAAATGTTATTATGTCCAGTTGTTTTGTGTAACTTTTTATAAAACTTCTTGTAGTTTCTGGGAATCAGCAAGACCTTTCTTCAGTAAAGAGTGAAGATTTTGGAAATGTTCAAGAGATGTCAACAAAAAGCCTCATTGTGGGTCCACTCAATCTTCGACTGGACAGCAGCGCAGTACACCGGATAATGAAAATGATAGTTTGTGCTCTGGAACATGAGTATGAACCATACAGCAAAACGAAGCCAGGTTTGCTCCTATTGCATATACACTCATATACTGAATTAAACCAGACTACATTTAGTGCTCCTGAAGGTGCAGCTTTCAGAGAGTTAAAACTCCAAACCTCTCAGGGATTTTATGAGTCCGAAGAGCAAAATGTAAAATAAAGATAAATTTAATAACAATATCCCCATCAGTGTCGGATATACTTCTGAGATAATTTCAGACAGTTTGGAATCCCTTTGTTTTAATCATAAGCCTCATGTTGAGTAAGAATGGCTTATTTCATTGTCTACTCTAGCTTAATTTTGGAGACTTAGAGCAGAAAGTATTCCTATTGGTATTTATTAGCTCACAATAATAGTCATACAGGATGAAAATACATGGAAACAAGTTATGGTAAACTGTTAAGAAGGGTTTCTGAGAGCAGTACAGATTTCAGGGAGGGAAAATCCAGTTAGTATTGCATTTAGCCTTAGGTAGAACCAGTGTGGAATAACGTTATTAACTATGAAGGGGTGGGGGGGGAGCTTTGCACTTTTTGCTAGTCCCTAGGCATTTCTAAAACATCAACTTTATATATTTTAGTGAAACATATGTAATCTTGATTTATTGTAGATATTATGGATGGAAATAGAACTATGCCAAGCTCAGAAGAAATAGCATCACTGGAAGAATACATTCCCACTAGACTTACAACGTTCACTGTTCTGAAGTGTACAATTATAATCCCTGTGGCAGAATTCAATTTACTAGACCACTTGCTGCCCATAATCATGGGTGAGAAGGTATGTATGCACAAATAATAATTCAGTTCTTTATATCAGCATGTGCTGTTCTATATATATATCTACATATATGTCTATAGATTCTTACTGGCCTGTTATTCCGTGTGCTGGAGGTATCACTGAGTTCTGGATTAGTGTGGTGCCCTCAATTCAGATGCCTAAAAGGAGTGGTGTCTGACAAGTTAGACTTGGAAAGTGAAGGTCTTGTGTATGGATAGGAAAAATACTTTTGAATGAAAAAGATTTTAAAGCATCAAGCAAATGAAGAAGTAGTTGCTCTGATCTTTTGATCAGAAAGAGTACGTGTTCTGGAAGTCTTCACAAGCTTGGTAAAGTGTGAAATCTTTTAATATATAGGCTTGGTAGAGACTGCATAGATGTTAACAGCCAACTCTGTGCTAGTTCCAGACAGGATGTTAGCAGGACTTGGGCGTTTAACTGCTGAATGACTAGCTCAGAGAAGCAGAAATTTCCTAACAGCCTTTGTTTGTTTTATCTTTTGGATATGTGTAGTATAATGCCAGCTAAAGAATCCTATACTGGTTTTGTTCTCAGAGGTCTCCTTCTTCAATGCACAAAGCTGAGGTACGGTAGGGACAAATCTGTGGCTTGTAGTGAAGACTTGCAGTAGGTTTATCTCTTGTGCCAAAGGCTGGAAAGTGTTTTATGGATAAGGGAAGGAGTGGGAAGAAGAGCAAACCCCATCAATTCTTGAGTTAAATTTCTAGGAATTTTTGTCCAGTATTTAATCCGATAGGCTGAGAGCGCTGTGGTAGCTCATCCTGAAGAAGAAAATGCTTTGAGGAGACCTCATTGTGGCCTTTCAGTACCTGAAGGGGGCTTCTAAAAAGGAGGGAGAGGGAATTTTGTGCAGGTAGATAATGACAGAGCAAGGGACAATGGTTTTAAACTAAAGGAGATCAGATTTAGTTTAGATGTTAAGAAGAAATTCCTTATTTAGAGGGTGGTGAAGCACTGGAACAGGTTGCTCAGAAAGACTTTTTCCTTTTTAGAACTTTTTAATACATTGCCCTGAGTAGTGCAATAGGTTGTGGTGCTTTTCACCTTACGGACATGGGCAGATGGTATCTTTATAATGGGAGAACAGTCCCATGTTTGTTGTAGGTTTGAGGCAAAGAAGTTGAATTCCAGTGAACTTTTTGGTTGGTGTACTCATTACTTGGAGTCTCAATTTACATTTCTTGAATGAAGCCAAGCTTATTTAAAATAAAGATTTTGAATTTTAGATTGAAAATCGTATATACATCAACTTATTGTCCTATTTTGATGCATATTTAATAAAATTTTTAGATATGTAGTGTAATTTGGGTTGGAAGAGATGTTTGGAGGTGTTCTGCGGGAGTTCAACGTCCTGGTCAAAGCAAGAGCAGGTAGTTCCAGGGGTTGTTCTGTCAAGCGCTGAATTAGCACCTCTTCTGTCTCGCTCTTCTCTGTACTCTCCCAGTAGGTCGCAGTAGACAGCAGTAGGATCCTTCTCTGGCCTTCTCCAGGCTGAATGACTTTAGCTGTCTCTGTTTCTCCTGAGACAGAGCTCATGTGCTCCAACCCCATAACCACTTTGTTTCCTACGAACTTATTCTGGTATGCCCATGTCCAACCTGTGCTGGATGCAGTACTCCATTTTAATGGATACTATAAAAAATAGACTTGGATGTCTAAAATTGTGGTATTTAATTTTTATGGAATGGCATCTTCTTTTGCTGAGGTACCTGGCATGACTGTGAATACATAAAAGATGACAGTGTAAAGGCTACATCAGCATGAGATTATTATGGTGATAGTGCTTTGGAGTGATAAAAAGGTAAACAAATATTTTATAGGACGAAATATTTTGACTTTGCATTGGCCAGCTGCCAGATGCTTACCCAGCCGTTCTCACTCCCCTTCCTCAACAGAACGGGGGGAAAAGGATGGGACCGGTCAGGGTGGAGGAGGAGATCACTTACCGATTACCAGTATGAGCAAAACAAACTTGACTTGGGGCAATTAATTTAACTTATTGCTAAGAATCCAAATAATGTATATCCCCTATCTGCCTTTTTCCCTCAGACTCAGTTTCACTCCATCATTCCCTGACTCTTCTACCTCCCACCCCACAACAGAGGGGGATGGAGAATGGAAGATGGGGGTCAGTCTGTAAAGCTGGTCTCTGCCACTCCCTCCTTCTTGCACTGTTCTGCCTTAGTGCAAGTCCATCCTGCAGGCTGCAGTCCTTGAGGGAAAATCTGCTCCAGCCTGGGCTCTCCTCAAGGGTGCAGCGCCCTTCAGGGCATATCCACCTGCTCCAGCATGGGGACCTCCATGGGCTGCAGTGTGGGTGTCTGCTTTTGTGTTGTCTCTTTTGTGGGCGGCAAGAGACTCTCTGCTCTGGTGCCTGGAGCACCACTGCCCCCCCTCCTTCTCTGCCCTTGCTTTTCATATTGCTGTTTCTCACTTCTTCTCCAAGTCTTTGCAGCCCGTGTGGTGTTTTTGCCCATTCTAAAATCTGCACAGAGGTGGCCCCAGTTTGGCTGAGGAGCTCAGCTGTGCCTTATGGTGGGGCTGTTGCAGCCCTGGCTGGAACAGGCTGAACGTGGCCTGGGACAGCCCCTGGTGTCCCCTCACAGAGGCTGTCCCTGCACCACCAGCACCCGGACACCTCCACCCAAGAAATTCCGGATAAAAAGTTGATTATTTTAAACTTCAAAGAAAATATTTTGAAAAGATTTGAGGATTCATAGTATAATGCCATGGTATCTGTAAATAGTTTATTACATGTAGATTTGCTTGTGTGTTTAGGTAAGAACATACAGATATGATAAGTAATACATCTGTAATATAATTATTACGTGATTTTTCCCCCCGCCGTAGAACTTAAGTGGACTGTTAAATGCTGCGAGTTTCCAGCCCCTGCGGCCTTTACCTTCCATCCGAATTTTGGTGGATAAGGTTAACCTGGAGCACTCAGTGCCGATGTATGCTGAGCAACTGGTGCACGTGGTCAGCAGCCTTGGCCAGCCATCCGACAACCTGCTTCACTACTGTTACTCACACTGCTATCTGAAGGTAAATGAGGGCTTGAGATGTGTTTCTTACTGCAGTGTGCTGAAAAAAGATCGTGTACATATAGTTAATCCTAAGTGTTAGCAGGTTTCCTGTAAGAATGTTTTCAGCTTAATCTAAAAGGCCATAGAGTAAACACATTTCACAGAACATTGTTGTTTGGGATTGCTGCTTCTGACTTGAGCCAAGTGTTTTGTAATATGCACAGAGAAATTCATGTGAGGAAACTGCAAACTGAAGCCCCAAGGTTCTTCTGACAAGATTGAATTAAAATAATTCAGAAAGAAACCTTTTTCCTCATCCGATGTAGTGCTCCTACGATCTGTAGATTGCTGTAAAACACACTTACAAACTTGATGGGATGTTAGAGGAAAAACCATCACTACTAGTAGTATTGATAGAGCAAAACCATCATAGTGAAGATACGCAATCAAAAACTGCTAACAAACAACTTAATTGTTTTTCATTATAAGAGGACAGATCTCTGAATGTTCTCAATTAAAGATGCATTATGTGAGAGGATCTCTTATTGTGAGGCTGAGGGAAGCCTAAGATATGGAAAACTGTTTTGAGATGGTTCAGTTGCGATCTGCTCTGAGGAGGAGTTTTAAAGCAGGCCTTTCCAGCCTTATAGGATGTGCTTAGGCAGTTTGAAACCTTTTGGGTGCTACTAAAATGTAAATATTTAATACTACTACTGTTAATTTTTCTCAATTTCTCAGTTATCTCTTCACTTCCATGCTGATATTTTTAGTAAGAATTTAATTATTTAAATCTTTATTGTCTACATACAGTTGTCTTTATTGTCTGGACTGTGTTCCAGAATTGCATGGCAAGCTTTCAGTTTTCTGGGTGACATGTTTACCTTCTGTCACATTTAAAGTGATTGGAATTGCAGTACTGCAAGCCATCTGTATATTTTTCAGTTTGAAACAATTTTTTTTCTCTTCAGAAAACTTTTTAGTAGCAAAATATGGACATCAGCGTTGAGTTTTAAAGGGTTTACTTGCTAGCTTTAATAGTGGCTGAAGTTTTCTGTTCTTGTGAAGGATGTTAAAGCATGTTGAAAGGCAACTCTACATCACTTTGTTTGTCATATTGAACAGGGAAAAATCATAAAGAATTCTTGTGATGAATCTTTCTTTAGCCAGGCTCTTACTACAAAAAAAAGCTTTGAAGGGAAGCTTCTGATTTCCTTAAATACCACTTTTTTATACCAGTGTTGTTATAATTACTCAGTGATTTTACTTTATATGAAAGACAGTATGTAATCTGCAAGTATAAAGGATATAGACTGAAGTATTTGAATTGAAAAATTGTAATTCAGCATTTTTTAAAATTCAGCAGACCGTAGTTAGCACTTTTTGAGCGAAGAAAATATTTTTACATGTATTTCTAGGGCATTATTTGAGGTAGATTTTTTGTAGCTATATTTATATTTGGGAAAAATGAATTATCTAAAAATAATGCACAATTTATTTAATATTTACTGAGTATATTTATGAATACATATATTATGTTATAAAATATCTTGAAAGTAATCTAATCATGTGATAATATACCATTTGACCAATTGAATTTGTTCCAGATATTTGGTTTTCAAGCAGCCCTGACTTCTTTGGACAGTAAAGGACTATACTGCATCCCTGTTCCAGTTATCCCCTCATTCAGTACTGCTGTTTATGGCAAGCTGATCAAGTTCCCCAAATATTGGTGAGCATTAAGCCTGTACAGTGTGTTGAAGTCATGTGCACAATTACATTTGCATTTTTTATGAGTGATTTAGAAATGCCAAGCTTCATATGTATCTGTAAACTTCTCTGTCTCTATCAAATTCTGCTATTATATCTGTTATCATTCATGGGTTTCTTTGTAAGGATAGCTGTCAATAAACATTTTAGACCCTTGTTTGGCTGAGAGAACTGGAGCATGGTGCTAATAACGCCAAGGTCATGGGTTCAATCCTTGTATGGGCCAGTCACTTAAGATCAATGACCCTTGTGGGTCCCTTCCAACTCTGCATATTCTGTGACACAGAAGCCCTGTGGTAAATGGCTTTCTTCTAGACCTTCTAGACCTTCTAAACCTTGTGGGTTTCTGGAACCAGTTACTGTTCTTTCTTGAGATGATACAAAAGCTGAAGTTACATACTGATGGCAAGCTTGATTTTTTTTAACTGAGTAGGTCAGCTTTTTCTTTTTTAAACTCACAAACTGGGGGGGGCAAAACCCCCGTATATCCCAAACCCAAAGTGTTTCTACTACACTTTTATTTGTTTCTCATTACAGTTGGAAGTGTTTCAACATTGTGATGAGATATTTAAACTGTTTGGAGTAGTTCAGATGTTAAATACTAATATTTTCCTTCTGAAAACAGTTCTGTACTTTATTATGAAATGTGCTCTATAATTTTTTTTTAGCCTTAAATGCCATGGAAATTCAGTATTTAAATTTATCTCTACAGTTCAAATCATGTGATCATAAATGTCAGTGTGTAATAGTTTATATTAATAGGTTACATTTACAAAAACTATTTTATGGACAATGCATTTTGGCAATACTTGGGACAAGGTATTAGTTTTCTTTATCCCTCATTTTGAGCGGTAGCTGTCTGTAATACTACTTTATGACTAAATCCATGCAAAAAAATTTTACATAAAGTGACAAGATAATAAAAAAGCATGTTAATGGTTAAATACTTTGGCTTCAAACATTGTGTTGTATAGCTAATTTGTAAGATACATTTGTTTGTGAAACCTTAATGAATTATACAAAAAAAGTCTACATCTATGATTGTTCTTAGTGTCATGTAAAGAATATACTAATTTTTCTCTCACAAGCTGTGATACCATGTTAAATGTAAATGGATTTTAACATTATCAGCACACCACCAGGTGGTAGCAGCCTAACTGACTTTGTAATATTTTCTGTCAATAGTTTACAAAAGTATTAACGACTTCAAATTAATTGCTGTAGTGTTGTAACATTTTGCTAAAAAATAAGTGTTTCTGGGATACCCTATAATCAGCACTAATCAGAGTACTTCAGGACTTTGCAATTAACAACCTTTCCTTATATTATCTGACATTTAACACTAAGCTCTGGTTAGTAATCCTCGTTAGTGAACTGTAGGAATAAATTAGTGTTGAATGACAGACTTAAATTTCGTTACTATATTGTAAACCCCATGTTTAGTTGTGCAAAATCAGAAAAATTATTTTAGAGATTAATTTTTAAGGACATCTGTCATCTGACAAGTTAATGGTATTCAAGTGCTGCAGCTTTCTCATGTGTGTGTGCTCCTCTGCATGTGCTTGTGCTCGCTGTGCTCTGTCTCTTGCTCGCTCACGCTTGGTTTCTTGTGCTTTTCCTCGTGCACTGTTTCACACTTGCCCTCACACTCTGTCTCATGTTCCCGGTCTTGCCCGTGCGTTCTTGGATTCTCTCATGCAATTTGCCTCTCTTGCATTCTTTGTCTCTTTGTTTTAAAAATGCGTGGTACTACCATGTGTGCCCCGCTGGAAAGAGCTGTAGTTTTGGGGAATGGAGGCAAGGGAATGGTCCTGCCTTAAAACAGCAAGCCATCTATTGGCATTTATTAGAAGATATTGTTAGACCAACACTTACTGTAATTCTGTGGTCTAGTGTGTTTTGATAGTTTTCTCACTTTTTTCCTGTGATGTGATCGCTAAGACTTATTTATTTATTAATGATATAAAAAACTTTATAAAATGAACTTATTCCAACAATTTATCTAAACTAAGCAACACTAATTTGCAAGTAATAAAGTAGAAAAACAAATGAGTACAGCAGCAGCCTGGGTAAATGAAGTGTAGTTTGAAGTGAATAAAACTCCAGATGAAACGCATCAAATAGCACTTCAACTAAATCGAAATCAGCATGAGGACTGAGAGCTTCATTGAAGTCATGCAGTGAGTGAGAATTAGTCTGGTAGGATAACCTGGTAATGTCATTAAACTTAAATTCAGTCCTCCCTCCCAAATTATACCACCTGCTTTATTTGGATTTGTGGATTTCACATTCCACAGTTTCTTAAAGTACACACATCTGATGCTACATGTGTTCTTCTGTTTCTTCGTAGAAAATACATACCACAGACCATACCTTTTAAAAACAAAAGACATTTTATGAACTGTTATGGAATCCCTTAGGTAGTATGTTTTGAGTTAGCAGTGAAAATCTCAACTTTATTTCTGACATAAATCAGTAGAATAGGTTTCTTTTCTAGTTTCAGTACAATAATCTCAAAACTACTGTTATATACAGTGTATAAAATACTGTAGTAATATTAATTTTTTAAAACTAGTTGATTTGACATTGGCAGGTTGTTTCGACAGATAAAATTTCAGCGTCAGCCCAGTAAATTCCAGTAAATAACCATAAATAGCCATAAATTGTTGTTTTGTTTACCTATTAGATTGATGTCTCTTTTAATTTCAGTTGATACACTTCCTTCATATAAAAGAAATGTGCTCAAACTCACTAGCTAACTAAGTCTTGGACATCTTTTAAATTGCATAGCTAATCTGTTTTTATTGGAAAGTACAAACCATCTGGTCTTTTGTTTTTGTCAAGCGTAACAAGATGCAAAATACAATGTTAATGTCAATATTTTACAACTGCTTTATGTAGTGTTGCATGCCAGATTGTAAAGCAGCTTTCAGAGCTTTCAGGAGGATGTCTAAAACCAACTGAGAATTAGCAGAATATGGTTAAAAGCCTAGAGTGAATGACAAGAATGTTCATTGCCAAACAGAAATCTTGAGTGGAATTAGCTGATTTTCTTTTCTTTTTTTGGCTACAATGTCTGTGGTAACAGATGAGGTAATCTGGTGTGAGACCCTTCAGTGTTATAACCCTCTATCACTTGCAAAATACTGCTTCATTATACTTCTGATGAATGCTAAATTAACATTACAGAATATAGATTCTTAGCCTTCCTTTTATTTTTCTGGTATATAATTGATAGTGAAGTGTCCTCTGTATATTTTCAGCTAGGTATCAGTCTAGTTATGTGTGTTGTTTTTTTGCTTTTCTTAACCTGTCTTCTCTAAACAAGCATTCCAGACTCTTGTTTTTGTTTTTCTTCATCGGGTCTTTAGGGAGTTTTTCACTTGCTGTGTCTCTACCTGTGACAGATTTTGAGACTCTGAGCTCTGGTAGAATAAGGTTATAAATGAGGATGACATCATTATCCCTGATTCCTTTCTATTCAGCTTCTTGGTCTGTAGTCTACTTTCAAGAGATCTGTTTTCTTGATAGTGAGTCCCCTCTTTATTGTTTGGAGACTAGAGCAATAGCTGCTGGTTTGCTGCCTTCAAGGTAGCACCAGTACAGAGCTGACTAATAGCTAGTCATGTTAAGTTTGAGTGTGTGAATTAACCTTTTATAAAGAGGTTGAGGGCCTGCTGGGTAAATTATTATCTAGGACCTCATGGTCTGCGCTTGAATTATTAGAGAGTACAGAGCATTTAATTGATTGTTCTTGAGTTTTTACTCTATCAGAACAAAAAATCCTGAGTGGAAACTTGCAATTAGATCTTGATAATTACTGGTAAACGAAGAACAGTCTTTGAGAAACTAAATAGATAGAATCTTTGCAGAAATTCTTTCTTTTGAACTGTTCTCTGCAGACTGCCTGAAGAAATAAATTTTAGCTTAAGTATATTCAGTGTGCTAATCTCCGTCAAGCTTCATCTTTCTGATGAAGAAGGATTTTTAGTAACAGAAGATGTGATTTGTGTTGGCATTGTAATTTCATTTCTTTAGTGTTTTTACTGAAGTGCTAATCATTATTGACAAAAGCTGGCAAAAGTTTAAAATTTGCTCTGCAGTTAAAGGCAGTCACATGTATCATATGCTGGGCGCCTCAACTGTCCAGAGATCTGTCACTTGTTTTACTTGTGAAAGCTGTGAATTACAGACCTGACATAGTTATTTTATTAATATGTGCACTTATAGCTCTGAAAGGTCACTTCAGAAATTTAGGTGTAGTGCTCTTCACATGGAATAAATATGTGTATCTTCTGTAGGCTTTTTTAATGAACTCGTAAGAACATTTAAAGAGCATAGCTGCTCTTAATGTTTCAACACAGATTTAACTGCAGAGGTAAACATTTACTGTATCCTTAGAATCTGCTACATTTAGAGTAGATTGGCACAAAAGGTTATAACTGCCTTTTGGCTAACTCTTATGCAAAGATTTTGAGAAATATACTTTGCCACCAACCTGAACATAAGCATTTTGTTTTCTTATCTGACTTCCTCACTTTTATTTTGATTTTGTCACTGTGTTGTGAAATGGTTGCTTTGTACACACAATTTAGTTTTTCTTTTATTTTCTAGCTTTAGTATTAACATTACAAAAGCTGAAGATCCTAACCCTCTCATTACTACTATATAGGTTTTTGCTCAAACTTTTGTTATTGTGGAGGTGTTTGTATTTTTATATAGCTTTACTTCCATTTTCTTTCATCATGTGTCCCCTTACAAGGCAAACATCCCTCTCTTAATAAAAGCCATGTACTTGGTATTCCATACAATTGTATTCTTACCAATAGAATTCATTGTTAGACTCCTTACACAACTGAGTAAAGTCATTATAGGTTCTAGTCAGGATGTGCCCCTGCTCATGTCTGCTTTAGGGGTCATCTTGTAAATACGGTGTGCATTTAATGGTATCCCCATGAATTGACAAGGGTGAGAGCAATTCACGTTGATCCGCAAGCAGAGCGGTAGATGGAGATCTGGCTTCTTACACAGTAAGAAGTTATTTAGCAAGGGAATTAGGTTCTGCTGACATGGCCTTTACCAACAAGGTACTACTGTGATGACACTGGGAGAATTTAGGATTTGCTGCTCACCAAAGAGAGGATTATAATGAGGGATCAGGTGAACGGTCTGTTTTTGCTACTTTTGTGAGTAAAACATCTTTGCCAGGCATGTCCAGTGGAGTAATGTGCTAAGAACTAGAAATCACAGTAGATTTGTGAGCTTGAGAGTCACGAGATGTAACTGTCCCGACATTCAGTGCAGTTGTCTTAGTGAGAGGCAAGCAGATCATACTGGCAGGTAACAAAGAACCAGATATCCACAAACTGTGAGCATTAGATCATAAATCTAGGAAGTTTTCCAGTAAATTGACCCTTAGGTCTTGATTTTGGCAGCCTGTTTCATTGGCTAGTCAAAGCAGATCAAGAATAATGTCAGTTTAGATTGGGTGTGGATTGCATTTCACATGGGCAGTTGAGGGGCATGCTCATTTCTTGGGTCAGAAGCAGAAACAGGTTGAAAACACATGAAACTCATTTTGCAGCATTCGGTTGTGACTATTAGTTATGTCAGTAATTGTATTGAACTGCCAGACGAAAATTTGGGATATTCTTCAAAACAGAGAAGAACTGGGGTTGAATGCCTGAACAGATGCATTCACTGTATGGGGCAGGAGAGTTTCAGCCTCCTCAGCATTGTGCCAGTTCTGGATCTGGCACATGTTAAAACCTGTTTGAACTGTTGAGATTGGCCAGTGATAGGGGCTGTGCGAAAGCAGAACACAACAGTCATTCTCTTGGGTTCTGCAGAGATGGTTGTGTGCCTCACGTGTGAACAGTCAGTCTAAGGGGTGTGCTGGATTGCTTCAGCATTGTCTACTCTGCTGTTGCCTAGAAAATGCATCAAAGAACATAATACTAAATCAGATTTTAAAAATAATTTATTGTTAGCTGGTTTTGGTAGGACATTTGGTGAGCAGTGAGTGACACTTTCAGAAGTTTGATTTACTGTGCATCTTAGTGTTTGAGGAGTAGGTATGCCAATGTTGTATAGCATATTGTGAACAATAATGTAGGGTGATTTAACAGCTTTAACAGAAGGACTTTCCATTGGTTTAACATATCTTGCTTTATAAAAGTTCAAGGGGGTCATGCTTGTTTGTAAGGATGAAGATATTTAAACAACTTGTGTGGAACATTTCTAATCTGCAGTGACATTAACATTTTAAGTTTCAACAAGAACATTTTGGGGCACTTTTCAACTGCACTGTTCTGGAAGAAGCTGTTGTTGGTTACCAAGAAAAGCACTTGGAACAGGAGGGCTTTTGCATTCTGAGTACATGACTTGCAGCTTGATTAGTGTAACAACAAATTAACTTCAGTTGCAAACCTCTAGTTTAATTTTTTTTAAAAATCAAGTCCAGATCAAATGTTGCTGTTCTCAGCAGATGTGGCAGGCAGCATTCAGCAAATCTGTTAAAAGTGCACTTTTAATCAATGTAAATTGGAAGCAGTTGTATTGTTCAGTATTGTCAATGAGGTAGGAGTTCAGCAGAGCTGACACTAAAGGGTAGTCATTGGGAGTGTTTCCAGGGTAGTTATTCAGACTAATTAATTGTCAAGTCTCTTCAGTGAAAGTAAATTAAGCTTAACTTATACCTGTCTAGGGAAAGTGATTGCACGTGGTGAATAGTTAATCCTGGTTTTTGTAACTGTTGTCATCAGGATTTGCTGGCATTTACTGGAAACAAGCAAATGGTATTTCAAAATGTGAAGGATTGTCAGGGTTGAAGCTGTATTTTGGTTAGAGACTGGTGAAAGGTATTAAAAACCCAGTCTTAAAGCTGAAATGCTGTTACATAGCATAGAACCTAAAGAAAAACTGAATCCCTAATGTATATTCCTTTTGCACTGGATATATTTAGAAATTCTGTTTCTCTTAGTGGTAACGCTATCTGTATAAAAGGATCTGGTTAGGATTTTCAGTGATATTCTTTGCTGTGATGCTTTACCCATGTAGACTGGCTAGAAAGATGCAGTTCTTCACAAAAAGTTTGTCCTTTGTTTCTCGAGAATTTTATCTGCAGTTTGGTGTCTTTTATTTCTGCCTCTAAGTGTATCTCTGAATTATGAAGAGAAATACAGTTTCTGGGCTGGCATCTCTACTGCTAAGTAACACATTGCTAGAAACCCATCTGTGACCCTGGGGCTTGGTGTTTTCTCGTGTCCCAGTTCATATACACATACCTACCTGTAGCTTTCCCTTCCACTCCCAAAATGTGGGAAAAAATAAAACTAGGTCTAAGAAGGACATATGGTGGAGCTTCAGACTGAGGACAGCTTCTGGGCCCTTCAGCGCTGTTTGAGAAAGTGCCAGCTGCCCTGGCCTGAGGCTGGCAGAGAGCGAGCAAACAGGTCAGCAGTATGCACAGCACAGACCATTACTGGAGCCAGCACTCAGCCTCAATAGCTGGCAAACAGGGATGCCTGAAACATGCACCCTGAAACTGATTGTGGTGTCATTCTGCTAGCCAGCCCCATTCAAATGTTGGTTATTACACAGAATTCTGAAGAACTGTACTTTAGTGTTGCAATTGCTCTCTTACATTTCACCTTTTTCTTTGCATTTTCTTTTCAAGGTAATGCCATGGGAGTTGATAGGATTCAAAGCACTGTTCTAAGAATTTGTAGTCATTAAATAGAATAACCTGAGGGAAAAAAAAGCCTTCCATTCATTAGGATTTACAATAACTCTACAGGGAACTGTATTGGATTATTCACCTTGTTTATGAAATAATGCACCTTACCAAAGCTGTGTGTTTAAAGGCTTCTTGAATAAGCCATGTACTTAGTGGTTAAGCTACATAGAATTGCTGATTTTGTTTATCTTTTTACCATTACCGTCATTATGCCCACGGAGCGTTGTCCTGTTGCTGGCTAAGCTGTAGCATATCCTTTCTTGACTCTACAGAGCTTCACTCTCAAGTGGTAGGCATCACTTCCACCTGAAGTGAGGTATCAGAAACCAGAGTCTTAAATTCTGCACCTACTCTTACAAGCATGATAATGTGACTCTCAGTTGAAGCTGATAACCATGATAAATGGTGACTGAAAACATTTTATTTAAAAAAAGCTGTATTTATCTTGACTCAAATAACCCAAATAAAAAGGCTCATGTGGATGTTCAGCTGTCCATAATACCTGAGCATCTTTACTGCATCTGCGTTCATCTCTAGGTGGAAGAAACATACTGTCCTATGTCCAGTATTGTTTGCTGTATTCTCCTCATGCTTGTTTCCTCTGCAACCCAGAGGTGCTTTTTCTTTTCTGCAGGAATAGTCCTCCTCATAGATCAGGATCTCTTTGGTTCTAAGCTAAGTGTTTGTTTCCTTACACACAAACAATATGCATTCTCAGCATTTTTCCTCAAGCACTTCTATCCTAGTTGTTTATAGGTTTATATTTTTTATTGCTATTTCTTTATCAATGCCTTTTAAAGGAAGTTAAAGTAACCTGTCAGGTGTACATACGGAGGAACAGTATTGAACGAGTGCTGAGGTATGGTACTGAATGCATACAAACATTTGGATCTCCATTTGGGCCTGTATGTTTGGTAAATATTGTGTGGTTTTCATTATGTTTTAATCTTCTAAAGGACACCAGTTCCCAGTTTCTGAACTAGATTTTTTAGCATGGCGTGTTTTGGATGAGAACGTTAGAGAGTCATTTGAACAAACAACAAAAAAGAGAACAAGTCAAGTCAGGCTCAGGTGGGATATGAAGCTCTTAAACAGTAAACTATGAGAATAAAACCTGTTTGTCAGATTTGGAAATAGTTACACCTGTTGCAGATACTTCTGATATCAATGCAAGAAATGGAAAGGATTATGTTAGTTCAGACACCAGTATAAAAATTGTCAATTTGTTTTTCAATTGATCAGGTTTTTTTCTCCCCATTATAACATGTATGTTTTTTTAAACAAAAGCCAATATGATTCTTTTCTTTGTTGAGTTTAACTATTTTTTTTCTTTGAGTTTAATGGCTGATTCCAAACTGAACAACTGAATAGAAGGAAATATTTGGTGAACATGATTAGAATATTTATTTGATAATAAAGAAATATCCATGGAGAATGACAGAATTAAGAATCTGATTTTTGTATTTCAAATGAGCAAATGGAAGGGGGACTTTCATAATGTCACTGACTTAGTCTGTTGCCCTGAAAGTACTTGTATAACTTTGATTTTGCATACATGTTGGATGTGGCTGTGCATAGATGTAATACAAGAATATATCTTTTTGATGTGTTTTACTGACAGTATCTTTTCTTCATTACCTGTGTATGTGATAATTGTGATGGTCTTGAAGACTCACTAGGGCTTGTGGAGTTTTTAATTAATTAAATAGATGTTATGAGACACAGTGAATAAACCAAAACTGAACACAGGAAAACTATATCCAAAGAATCTGCTTCAAAGGTTGTATTATTTTTGAGGAATGAATGGTGTAAAGTAATGCCGGAGTCAGTACTTAAAGATGGTAAATTTAGATTTAACAATAATTGTAGTCTTTGAAGTACAAAGTACTGTGCATTTACTGAGATTTGATGTTTTGCTTTAAATAGCTTTTGATAGCCTTTAAAATTCTTTTGAGGTTGGTACTTAATGAGGCCACAAAATAATAATTTTGAAGTCTTTATACTCTTTCTGCAGTTATGCAGTGTATACATGTGAACCATTAGCACACCTTGTCCATTCATGTCCTTGCTGTTGAAGACACCTATGATCCATTCTTTGTTATATTAAAGGCTTTTCTGGAAATTAAAAAAACAAAACATGTTTTGCTGTTTCCAGCAACTTCTTTTTGGTGCTGTAACTTCTCTCTTAAAGGACAGTGGAATTGGCTTTTGAGGTGCTGTAAGGCACAGAGTTAAGCCCTTTTATTTAGCAGTGAGGTTGGATTTAAAGGATCTCTCTTCCAACCCCAGCCACTGTGATTTACCTTTCTGGATTTGACAGAATTCAGATACAGAAGTACAGCTTTGTTTCTTTTAGTTTTGTGTATTTTGTTTGTGACATCTCCGTTTAGGGCAATAATTTTGTTCAAATAGTAATTTTGTTTCACTAATGCAGACTTGCACCTTCTTACTGCTCTGACTAGCTATAAAAAAATTGCCAGAATTTAAAGTAACCTTTTTTCCTCTCAGTGTAAATGTGTCCTTTTTTTGCACCAAAATATTTTATCTATTGGTGAAAGAAAATAAACAGCATGCAAAAGTTTTTAGTAGAAGAAATTCACAGAAGCCCCCAAATCATAACCCACTTACCTTTTTGGACAAATTTTTTTTCTGAGATCAGTTGTTAGTGTTTACTTGAAGTTGGGGTTGTGTTCAGCTCTTAAATCTTTAGCAAGGAATTTGAAACTGTGTTAGTTCCCAAGAAGACCTTTGAACTGGGTTTGTCAGTGCAGTTTTCTTCACTGAGCACCAGCATGTTTGAGCCCTTCTGGCTCCCTGTTTTACCTGCTAATGGCAACCAAATGGTTCTGTGTGGCAGATTTAGAGGATTGATTTAATGGCTGTTTCTGCTGCTTCTGGGGTTGTGTGAAGGGGGGAGGTGGAGAGGGAAAGGGAGAGGATGGGGTTACTTCCCTAGACAGTAAAGCAGGCTACACTGTGGGAAGCCACTTCCCCAAACTCTGAACCACCCCGGTGGCTCCTGAGATTGGATACACTGTAGTATCCAAAGCAATGGTACCGGATTTATAAAAACTATAAAAAAGATTAATGCTTTCTTTGTTTTAATAAACACAGATCTTTGCAGTTTGGAGGTTTATGGCCACTGGCAACTTTTACCTGGTCACCTCTGGTGATTTTGGTCATCTGCAGCTGTTTAGTTACAGCATCAGCAAGTTTCAGCTGTTTCCTTCTTGTCCCCCACCCGCAACTAACATTTACCTACAAGATAAATGATGATGGATAGCATTTAGTTTGGCATTGCTGCTTTTTCACATAGGATCTCTTTCTCATCAAAAGATACAAGGCACAATTAAAATGTAGATGTAAAAGTTCTCTGCTTTTCACATGACTGATTCCCTTTGTACTACCTTTATTAAGCCAGTGATTCCCTATTGAAAGTCCCTGCTTCTTTGCAGACTTGTTTCTGGCTTTTTTTTGCCTGTTATACATTTTGATTATTGGCTGCTGTAACTAATACTGATTTTTTTTCTCATGGTCTTTATATTTGGGTCTTGTGGAACATAATGGAGCTAAATGTTATATCCCTTCCCTTGTTCTCATTAATACCCACCATCAGCAACTGGAGGATTCCTAGATCCAAGTAAAAACTTAGACCTTCTCACAGAAGTAAAGAAAGACTGAATGTTTAAAGTGTAAGTTATTAAAAAAGTCCTGAATTCTCATTGAGGGCATTCCATGAGGAAAGTTTCTTAACCCTTTTTTTTTTTTTTTCAGATCTCCACCCCACACTTTGTGGGGTTCTGAAGATGCAGTCCTCTAAAGATGTAACTTTATGTGTAATATATATGGTTTACACACATCGAACTACTTAAGTACATAAAGAAAACTGAGGTCTGCTTGTTGCCTCCTCAGAGCAGGGAACTTGTAATTTTATTCTTTTACAGATTGCTTGTATCACTTTAATGATTATTTCTGGAGACAAATATTAACTAGTGCTTAGAAAGAGTTTTTTGCAAAGAAAGAAATAGCAATTAGTCACTGACGTCCACTTGCAATGTGATGGCAGTTCAGATCCCTAGCCTCTGTCCCATCGATGAGTCAGTAAGCTGAATTTGATCTAAATATCCTGAATATGTTTCTCTAATGCAGCTGCAGGTTTAACATGTTCCTGCATTGAAATTTCAGCAGCCACCGTAGTTTATCATGTGTCCAAAAATAAGACTGAAAACCCCCAATCCCTTTTTGGTGTCAACAGATTTTTAGTTTAGATCTGTTGCATTTTGAGGCACATAGGCAATGACCTAGCTAGAAGTGATCACAGACTGCTTTCTTGCCTGCTTTCTTGCCTGCTTTCTGAAACATTTAATCCACAGGTAAAAAGACTCATCTGATGCTTAATATGGCTCAAATCACGTTGGGGGAAATTAGAACTTTCTTACCTTCACATTCCAGGTGTTTTTTTTTTTTTTCTTGTACGCTTTCTTCTCATGGTGTCTCATAGCAGGTTACAGTCCAGGTCACTGTTTCTCACTTCTTGCTGCTTCACAAACCAGTATTATTATTTGCATGTAGCAATCATCATTTTTAATCTAATGGTCATAAATTTAATGTCCAGATGAGACAAAATTAATAAAATTATTTTAAAAACAACCCACATTTAGAGCTTCTAACATGTCCAGAGTTGTGCATTCTTTGGTTAAAAGGGATTTTTTTTTCAAGGTTTCTTCCTTTTAGATATATTTTGATAGTATGATTTTTTTTCTTGCAATATGCATTCAGTTTTGCTTTGCTGTATAAAGCTGAATTTTATTGTCCCATTAAAACACACACTGTACTGAGAATTGAGAATGGATAGCCTCTGTTAGTTTTCTAAGCCATATTAAAGTTTGTACTCCACCTATATTGTTTTGTTTTCACAATTGTTTCAAAGAAGTCTGTGGAGATTTTTTTGAAGTTTGCATATGACTGAACACTTGCAAAAGTTTTTTCATGCTGAGAATTTATATTTCAGAACTGATGTTAAAAAATCTATACAGAAGTCTGTTTTAAAATGTTACCATTCTTCTCTTCTAATCCCATATCTAAAATTTTCAGAAATACCAAGTTAATGTTTTGATTTACTGAAAAAAAAAAAAATTGGTGAACCTTTAAGTTCATAGTTTTCTCTCTTGTAATAAATTGTATGATTAACAGTGTTTCTTACAAATAAGAGGCCAAGGCAGCTGCAGCTCCTGAAAATTCCTCATCTCATGTAAGAGATGATGTAAGATACCAGGCAGCCTTTAGTGAAGTCTATAGAAGAGCAGAAGTTTTGAAGACATCAGTCTTGGAGATGTTTTTGGAATGAAGTGTTCTAAAGCAAGTTTAATTGTTTGGGGTGTTTTTTTGTAGTAACTAACTTGGTCCTCTAGCATGAATAATTTTATGTTGCTCTCTGAAGGCTGAAAATTGTATTAGTATATGTGGACATGTGATATGTTCGGGTTTTTTTGTGAGTAGCAGTGACTTCAGTTTGTCATTTCAAACAATAATAGTTCCATTTCCCTTCCTAAATATTCCCTTCAGAGGTCTGATATTTGTCATTAAGTATCTAGACATTGTTTCTTTTACAGTAATAATAGTTACTTAAATGTTAAGGAAAAGGATCAAAAATTTTCTTTTTTTTTTTTTTTTTAAGTTGATATGAAACATCAGATTAAGTAGAAATACAGATTTGTTGTAGGGATGTCGATGAAGCCTTTGCTCATGTCTTATAAAATCAGCATTCACTTTCTGGTTGCCTAAGAGGGAAGGTATGCGAATGCTGACTGAAATTATTTGGGCATTCAAATTACATTCAGGTTCTTCTAAGGCACAATTGCTAGGTTCTAGTAGCAGGTTACTGGCTTTGTTATTTTGGAAAAAATGAACTAATAGTATTTTACTGTACAGGATATGAGTAATAACAAAAATCAATTTTTTTCAAACGTTTTGCATGTTCCAGCTTTGCAGTTAGGGACTCTGTATAAACCTCTGGACCCAGCTGTTCAGCGCTATATTCTTTCAATCACTCTGAGGTGTTGATTTTACAAGAATGAGTTGCTGTTCCTAAAGTCTACAAACTGAAAATATTTCATAACAGGCCTGTGAACCTACATGGATTGGCTATATGGGTGCCTATGCATGCTGTATAACAAGGACCAATTCATGTTTTCATTCAAAAACAGCAAGGAAAAGTATTTTCTTTAATGGTATGCCAGATTTATTCAAATATTTCAGCAAGTCTGTATTACAGTTTGTCAGCAAACTGGGTACAACCAAAGTGTATTTAAAAATCATTTAATTAGGACAAATTCATTTTCACTCCATACCACTACACAGCAAGACTTGCTTGTTCATATTTCCCTAAATTTATTCTGGAACTTGTCCAAGTTCAGCTTTAATGAGTAGCCTATCCTGCTAGTTACATTAGGATTTATTTTCCCCTAGAGAAGAGTGTTTGAATTGGTAGTTTTTTAACCTGTTCAGTTAAATGAACATATGTTCAGAACTGCATTTTAACTCTTGAGTATAAAGACTTGAGAAATAATTATTCCTATTGTTGTTGCAGTTCTAAAATGCAGTTTAAGTAGTAGTTTTAGACCCAAACCATGTACCACAACTTTTTTAATATGGTGAAGAGTTTTGATATGAAGTTGTTTAATGTAAATTTAATGATACAGTGTAGAACCACAGATCTGACTTGGTTTACTGAAAAAAACTATTTGTACTTGTATTTTCACTTATTACTTGAATATATCTCTTCGGTCATAAAATTTGGTTAAATATAGCTCAATACCTTATTAATGATGTATTTTCCGTATTAACAGGTGCAGGTTGGTGGCAAACTTACGTTTTAAGATCTTTTAAATGCATTATTTGTGTTTCAAAACTATTACAATAAATCCTGAATTATAATTGTACTTTCATCACTAGCTGGGTCTAGTTAAAATTTCCTTTAAGCAACATTTGCTGCACACATGGTACAATGCTTCCCCCGCCTTGATGTTTTTTTCTATAAAAAAGGATTTATTTTCAACTTCCCATTCCTCCAAATTTATCTGAAAAGGACCATAAGTCTTTATTCCCATGGGATTTTTAAAGTACAGTATTTGTAGAATTTGCATATTGTTAAAAAAAATTCATACGCTGTTACAACTACTCCTAAGGGACAATTTTATGTGAAACTTTTAAGTTTTGAATGTATCATAGGTCAGTACAGTAGCTGTAACGTGTATTAGTTGAATCGTCAGACTTTTAAAGCAAAATCTTTTGCACTGCTGTAGTATATTCTGTGATTGTCACAGCTCTTCAGTTTCCCTCTGAAATACATTAATTTGTTAATAAAAATATGTTTAGATGGACTTACTTCAGAGTCATGTTCATTCTGAAGTTTGCTGAAAAATGTTTTCTACCTTCTGTGTTCCTTCCCAATTTTACGTTAGGAAACACGTCTTTTGAAATATTCAGACATTTTTTCTGAAATACTTAGTTCTAATCCTGCAAAACAGTATTCAGAAATAAGAGGGGGGGAAATAGAGAACGTGTTGTGTGAAAGGATAGCAAAAGGAAAAAATACCAGAAAGGAAAAATGTTACTGCACTTTTGTAATGAGATAAATAATAAAGGATTACAGTACTTGGCTTGAAAAAAAAAGGAACACCAGGAGACATTCTGATGTCACTATGCATTACATTTCTTTCCAGGTAATGCCTGCAAAAGTTTTTGTAACATGCATATCTAGTTTTCCAACTTCAATTCTGTGTAAAAGAAATGGGTTATGCTGTCTGTCTAATCTTAAGTTTTAAAATAAATTATTTATTATACCATTATACCATTGCATACCATTTTGTTTCACAGAAATGGATTTTCCTAAGTACAGAATTGCCTTTTATACTCCTTTACTCATGCCTACTTATTTTGCTTAAATTGATAAATTACTGAGCTTGGATTTAAACTCTAGGAAATTTTAGGAAAACAAGTTGGAATTCTAACATGAAATGAACATCAGAAAAGGCTACAGAACTGTAGTCTTCACCTGTTCTTTTCACAGTACCCAGAGCTTTTCTTCGAGTGGCTACAGGCCTATGTGTAGATTTGCACAGAGCATTTTTTGTGTATCTGAGGAGCTGAAATGGGACACGTTTTATCTAATTGTATCGACAAGACAGTGATCATGTGTCCTCTTGTGCATTTGTGTGGTAGAAATGGCCAAAATATGTTCCAGGCTCTTTATTCCTTTTGGGTGTCTGAGTCAAAGTGTTTTTCCTTAGTGGTGTGTTTTGGGTTTTTTTAAATTTAGGGTTTTGTTGGTTTTTTGTGGGTTTTTTTTGTTTTGGTTTGGGTTTGTTTGTTTGTTTTGTTTTGTTTTGTTTTTTTTAAACCAAGCGGCATCTGTCTCTATTTGCCTGACTTAATACTGATATTATTTTCAGCTTTTGTTTAATCTCTCCTTAAAGTAGTTCTGATTTTCAGACTAGGTAATTTTCTGCTGTTTAGGAAAAATGCTTTTTTTTAGATGGGTTTGTTACACCAGCTAATTTCAAATGTGTTCAGATGCATTCTTTTCTATGATTTGTACATTTTGTGAGAAGAGCATTGTCAGGAAACGTTTGCAGTGTGTTTAAACTTCAAACTGAAACAGGAAGAGCCTCAGGAGTTTTGTACAGATATTTCTTACCCTTTTGGTGGCTTGCTGAAGCTGAAGAAGAGCCTGGAATGTGGTCTGGTCGTGTACTCCAGAAAGACCTGTACCTGTCTGTCAGCAGAGGAGGCAGGTGGGAGATGCACAGTTCCCCCAAACAGGTCATATGTAACTTCTTTGTTCTAGCTTGGTGTTTGGTGTCCATGACTCCTATTAAAACAAGCAAAATCCAAACAAACCAACCAAACAAGGCTTAATACAAGATCTCTTCCTCAAAGGCCTCTAATGAGTTTTGATTTCTCTAGCAATAAAGGCTGTACCTATAGGTAGGTTCAAACTTCAGAGACGGATAGATTTATTCAAACAGCAGACTGCTCTTTTTGCGGTGGTGTTGTGGGGCATGGTGTTTGTTCATATGAAAGAAATTTCTACTACCAGACACAAGGCTGAATTCTCCCATATAAACATGAAATGTTTTTCCTTCATCCATGTTTTTTTCTGCAAATGGCATTTGAAGCTGGCAGTATAATTGTGTCATTAGCTTTAAATGAGTTGCAAATCAGAGGCAGTCTTGTTGCTGGTTTCCTCCCGCTTCTCAGCATTTTTGAGACAGGTAATCCTGATTCCCAGCTTTATGAGGTTGGAAAACCTCATTCTAAAGAGTACTGATTACTATTACAGAAGGTTACAACATCTGTTTTTGTTTGTTCTTTGTCCATCATCTGTATTTACATCTGTTTTCTGAGAATCTTTCATGAGTATCTTCTTTTGAAAGAATCAATTTTTCTTTTTATTTTCATACTAAAATAGAGAGGAGCAATGGCTATTGTGGATGGGCTTTATCTGACACTTTGATCTGTGGTGGAGACATCCACAGCTAAGGAGTTTTGTAATGTCCCTTTAAAAGCAGTGGGCAGAAACAGTGACCTGCAGAGACATTTAATTTATAACCCATTTATAAACTAGAATGAATGGATCTCTGTTATGTCTCCATGTGCTGTTTTCTTTCAATTTACCTTAAAAGGTTCTAGACCACAGTCTTAGGCATGGATATTTGCTTATGCTGTAGGTATCCAACACTGATAATTCCTCTTGGACCAGAGAAAATGGTTTTCACTTAGCTGTTTCCTGGTATTGACAAGGAATTAAGGGAGGTGCTCTGCTTAGGAGTTACAGTGGATGCTTTTATGTCCAAGTCTAAATTGAAAGTGATGATGTTATCTTTAGCTGTACCCCTGTGTCAACACAGTAGTTGAATGATGTCTTCAGATGTTCAGAATGCTTGTTTCCAAACCATGCTTCCTAAGTCACATCTGCAGCTTATGGGCCAAAAGTGTTAGCAGCAGAGTATTTTATTGCTCTCTTGCTTCATCTAGAGCATAGTGATCCTGGGTCTGAGAAGTGATGAAGTATTTTTCTCTTCACAATTGTCTTGGTGAAGGCCCACTCTCGCAATCAGATGCAGAATGTTCAAGAAGTTTACTCTTTGTCACTAAAATTTTGTGTCATTTCATGCTGCTAGAGGTTTTAGAATTTGAGCATCACAAATGGCTTGCTTCTGAATTCATGGAGCCTCCTGCAGAGTCTCTACTGCTAGTACTATCTCACATATGTTAGGTTATACAGGTGCTATCATTTTTTTTTGGACTTAGATAGGAGATGTGGTGTATTATGGCTGCTTCTGAGAGTTCCTTGGAAGGTTTTGCTGATCCGAAGAGTCATTGAGTATCTGCATGTATTTACATTTTCAGTCCCTGAGAATTTTGGTAAAGCATGCTTTTTTTCCAGGACCAATGGATTTTGTGTGCTGCATCAGCAGCTTTGCCTCATTTGAGGTTCTGATTTCCAGTGGAACATTAACCTACTATTTATTTTTAAGGGGCTTTAAGCATGTCCCTAAAATTTTCTAATGGAGTCGATTCTCCCAAATGAGAATCAGCTAATATGTGCATCGGTGATTATATTTCATGGCATCATAGAATCATAGAATGACCTTTAAGATCATCTAGTTCCACCCCTCCTGCCATGTGGGACATTAGAGAAAATAATGCTAAATAACAGAGAAAGTATATTTCAGTGATGGAGTGGGAGGTGATTAGGGCAAGAATGATAGTGTTGAAAACAAGCCACAGGAAAAGGCTCCAAACTGAGATGGCTAAAGAACCTTTATATTTTTTGTTGAATGTAGCAAACCAATCTGTTGCTTTATTTCAGGTAATAGTGTGTCTATAAGGAAGAAAAAGTAAATTACTGACTTCACTATAGTTTTTGTAAAGCATTCTTGTTAATGGTGGATTATATTGTCACAGAGAAATTTATGTTTATAAAGAAATGTCCTTTACTTTGCCCTATCAAATGCCTGTCTTCTCCTGTTGCTCCTCCCCAGCTGAAAGGTAAAAGGCATTGAAAAATAGTAGAATCACTTAATGAGCTCTGTCAGCAAAATATGGAATGTGGGCTTGTTTGTATTTTGATGTATGAATATCGTCTATATGTTTTTTGGGTCACTAGCCATATGTCATTTAGTGGTGCACTGTAAGCTTTGTAAATAAAAAAATTTGGAACATTCAATTTTTGAAAAAATGTTTTCTATGTTTTTAGTATCTGCACAATTTTTAGTAGCTCTTTTTGGTGGGAGCACATGGAATTGCTTTTATTTAATATTTTAAAACCAAGAGATAATTAGATAAAAATATGTGATTTTTTTCTGTCACGTACTTGAGGGAGATATAAAGTTAAATAATGTATCAAGTCCTGTTTAGGTTTCATTTCAGTGTCAGTAGAATCAGCTCTTACAAGATGAAGTCTAGTAGGCACACAGTTCCAACCTTACAAACTAACTTCTTGTACTCTGATATTCTGGGACTAAGTTTTAAAATCGTTATTTTATGTGCCAAAGTAATGATTTTCCTTTTTTTTCTTTTATTATTTTAAACAGGACCAAGCGAGCTCATGTCCCACTAACAGAATGCATTTTTGAGCTCCCTAATTTGACAGTTCAAGCAACTAGAGCTCAAACCCTTCTGCTTCAAACTATTTATCAGAGCTGGTGTCATCCTGTTGGAAATGTCAGTTCAGTGGTGGTAAATGAAGCTTTACTGAATGAGGTTTTCCAAACTTCAGGTAAATATGTGATGCTTTTGGTTAAATATTTATTGCAATACAGAGCACTGATAGTGAGTGTGCATACAACTATATCCTTTAAATCCAGGTTTTTACTTTTAGTGGCTAACAGACAGAATGTTTTTTTGTGTGTATATGAGTATTTATAGCTTATACTTAAAATCCAGGATGTAAGCTAAGCCACCCAGCTTCACTCCTTGGCACCAGTTTCTGGATGCATTTAATTTTCCCGTACAGGATAATTTTTCCATGCTTCCCTCATCTGAAACATCCAATTTTGCTACCTTATATGGTACAATGTTATTACTTCAGGATCATTTAGAGGTGAAACTGGATTATTAAGGGCTTTATTAATCAATGGCATACATTGAATTCTTTAGAAGGGCTGCAGATGTTTCTCATTATTTCATAAATAAATGTTACTTAACTGTTACGAAATTGCTGAAGATATGCAAGTGTTGGTGATGATTACATAAATAATGAAACTTGTTATCTGTCATTCTTTTGTGAAACACCCATGGATTTTGGAAATGAATTAAGGATTTTGGACAGTTTACAGAGGAAACCAGAGTTTTCAAGTGCATAAAGGTCATCCAGAAAATATATATATTTTTTTAGATTTCTACGCAGGCTAGAATAATTTAGAGCTTTTATTGTTTATTTGTTGTGAATAAACCCATAACAAGAATAACAGATATTTTGGAATATCCAGCATTGCCAGTCTTGGAGAATATGTTAGGAGATTGATTTAGGTATAGAAAATTGTGATTTGAAGCAGAGTGGTGGATTAGACCACTGAAAGTATTTCAGCCCTGCTTTTCTTGACCCTTTCCATTCTTCTTTTTCACTCCTCCTGTTTATTGAATTTAAATCTGTGTTGATCTAATGTTGCAAAAGAACTGCTGTATTTTTGTGTAACCCTTGGAATTACTGTTTAAAGTGCTTAGGTTTTCCATATTTCATAAACGTCACTTTTGTCTTCATTCCTTCATTCTGTGTGAGTCATCTAAGAATGACATTTTATTTTCAAGTCCTGGTACTTGTGAAGGTAGCAGGTTTCCAATCCACACCATGGAGGAATCTGAAAATTCAGTTGTTTGATCACTTCAGATGCACTTAGGGTTTGCGCAGTTTCAAGCTAACCGGTTCTATTATTTAACGTGTTTCAGTCCGTCAGTTCAGTGAACTGTGAAACAACTCTGCTAACAGTATCTTTGCAGATTAGAAACCTGGAGCACGCATTTTAAGTACTTCAAATAAAGTAAATGAACAATATAATGCACTTGTTTTGATCTTCTCTTGTTCGTGGCTTAACGTTTCACCTGGTAAATTTTACACTTCTATAGTTGTGCTTGGCATTAACTAGACTGAAGGCGGCTTTGTATTCAAGGCTATGAAATGATTGCTGTCAATCCCTTTGTCCTAATTTTTGGGTTGATTCTGTAAGCCTACAGCCTTTTGTTGGAATACTGTTGTGTAAGATTTAGTATCATGCCTTGTTAAAAGTCATCCTTGTAATTAGGGTCAGCTTCCACATACTTTAACAGTAACGTGTATGCATATACGCCTCTAAAAAAATACTTGACTGTATTTGCACAGGGAAGTTGAAATTTCAGCTTTTCTTTTGTCATTTTTCTTTCTTTTTTCCTGTTTTGGTTGGTATTTTTTTTTACGAAGTAAATATGAGGATAATGCAGTCAATAAGGAACTTGTCTGAAAACAAGGCACATCTGTTAAACACTTTTACTTACATTCAACTTAGTTTTTGCAACATAAAACAAAAGCTGATGAATGTTTCTTGGGAGGCCTTGTTTTGAGTTGCTGCCTGCCACTGCATGCCCTAGTGCTCCTTTGGGTTTGTACAGAGTGGCCTTACATGGCTCATGTTCTGGGCCTGGCAGTAGCCCGATAAGGTATTTGGGCTCCCCCTCCTGCCCTTGTGTCTCTGACAATCTTTGTGGGTGAACAGATGAGCTTTGCTTGTGTAACATAAACTCTCAAGGAAAAAATTGCCTTTTTCTGATGTTATTGTGTTTCCCATCTGAGCACAACTTTTTTTTGGCTATGCACAGAAGTAATACTTCAAGAAAATAGCTTTCCATCCTCATGTTGTTGTGGATTGATTGTTTCTTTGATTAATTTAGTACAAATAATGGAAGTATAAACACTTTGTTTTTTATTGCTCTTTCCTTCCTTTTCTTTTTCTGATTATGTTTATATTAATTTGTAGTGTTCTTGCAGGAAAAATCAACAATATGCTCAAAGATTCCCTTTCCTTCACTTTATCCTATTTTCCAGGGAATCTTTTTCTTCAAATTTATTGCTTGCATTCCGCTGTTACAGAGAATTATAAACTATGTGTTTCATTAATACAGTGGCACAAAATTTCTTCTATGTTTATGTTTTCAAACTTCTAAAAGCCATATTTCTTACTAATTAGAAATACAGCAGGACAAACAGCTATGTCTCTATCCAGATTTTTTCCCCTGTTAAAAATAATTTAAAAAGCCCTCCCTAGACATGAAATTATTCTGACCAAAAAAAAAAAAAAGAAAGGGCTTATGTAATTTGCCTTCTATTTTTAATGGTCTGCTGTTATCCCAAGGTTTCCAGCAAATCTGCGTGCTACAGGCAGGATCACAGGATTTTATACATTCTTGATACTCAGTGCAACATAATGCTTGTTTTGTAACCTGTGAATGAAATGTGTGTTCTTATAGAAGTGGTCTAGTTGTTAGCTACCCACCCAGATCTATTCTATCAGACGTGAAATATACTGAGACTTGAATTTTTTCTTCTCTGGGTAGCTCCTTCCACATAGCTGGTCTCAAATGTGTTTGCCATTTGTTTATATAGCCTACAACTTTCTCAACTGCCTATGTCTGTATTGCCACTTTTTGTGCTTGATTGAAGAGTATTATTGGACTGAAACAGTTGTTGCTGAGCTCTTCATGTCTTTGTTGGGGCTTTGTGCCAGGTGCTGATTAAGAATCCTTAACACATCCATTCAATACTACTTGGACTCAAAAGTGATACCAAAAACCTTTGTAACCTCTCAGCAAAGATCTTTTCTAGCAGGAATTATGTTAAAAGCATAGTTGTATGCTTTTTCCAACACAGCAACCTCTTCCAGTTTTAAAACTTTATCACTGAAACTTACAATATAGGCTTACAATATGGACTAGGATGTTCCATAGGAGAGGAACAGATAAATTAGGGGAAAAAAGAAATAAAAAATGGAAAGGAAGAAAAACAGGAGAAAGAGGATCACCTAATAAAAAGGGAAGAGAGCTGTAGAGAAAGATAAAATGAGAAGAAGCAGGTAGAAAGAGTTGAAGTAGAAAAGCAGTAAAAGTTTAAAAAAAAAGGAAGACAAGTACAGACACATGAGTAGCAGGAGCAGAGGAAATCTCAGAGAGGAACACATGACTTTTGGCCTTTTCTTTCATCTGCTGTGGAGAGGCTCACAAGGTACAAAGGCCCCTTTGGGGACCTGTTTGCTAGGTAACAGCTGAAAGACCTTCTATGGATCCAGTTTAAAAAGGGAGCTCTCCACTATTTGTTTCCACAAACATATGAACAGAGTTTATTGCTAGTATCTGGGGTTCTGTCCTAGATTTTCACCTGGAACAGAAATGTTATCTTGCTCCAAAACTTCTTTCAAAGGTAATTGAAGCTGAAGTTGGTCTAGGGATTAAAAACAACCTCTCCGAGCTCTATCCTCTACAAATTCTTCTTGATAATAGATTAATGGAATACCAGAAAGGGAAGATTGCTTGAAGATTAACACTTTTCTGTCCCCCATCTACTTTCCTCCTTTTGCTCATCAGAAACCTTTTCCTTCTAGGAGAAAGACGCTTTGCTCAAATATTCCCTAGTTTGTTCCTAGATTGCTGTTTTCATTAGATCATCTGAGAGTTTATCTTTTAATTAACTTGCCCAAAGGCAAGCTGTCTGAAAAAAATAATAAAATTTGAAGTCTCAAAAGTAAGTTGTGTATGTTTGGTTTCTGACAGAATTTAAAAATGAATTGCCTGTATTACCTAAAATTTGTATTTGTCATACATATTAGTAAGGTCTCCTATCTTAAAACTTCCAGTAAAAGATGTGTACGGTACTGTGATTGATTGAGCTCAGAGCTTGTGGAGGACAGACAAAATGAATATGTCAAGGAAGATGTATGATTTTTACACTAGAAATTTTTTATAAACGTGTTTAAATATTATGTCTGTCTTAGCTTGAGACAGTTTAATTCTGCTAAGAGCAGGTTTTTAATTATAAATTATATGGAATTTAATGGAATTCTGAAAGCACTTAACTCCCTTCATTGCAATTACACCTTTTGTAATCCATATATTTAAATTTCTAGTTGGAAAAAGTTCTTTTTAGGGTTCTTAGAAGCCAAGATAGTTTAAAAAAAGAGATAAAAAATTAAACTTACTACTTCTACTTGAATAATAAAACCTATTCATTCAACATTGATGCATACTGCCTGAAATAGTTGTGCAAGAACAAAAAGAATAGAAAACTTAAAATAGGTGGGAATACAAGTGACAAAATGCTGCATAACAAACAGAAAGTAACACAGCTGCAAACAGCTTTTTGCTCTTTTCCATGGTTCAAGAAAAAGCATTACTAACTTTTTAATGCATTACATCTAAAATAGAAAAACAGCACAAAAACAGTCTTCAATCCACATGTAACTCTTGGGAAATCTATGTTTTGATTTAGTTTTATAAGCCTTTTGGTATACAAGCACAACAGCATGTTACATGTCAGCTAAATAATGTTAGTTCTCATGCTTGTGAAACATCCCAGTTTTGCATTTCAATCAGTGTAAATGTGGAAACAAATATGAATTTGAAATACATCATGCTTTCTACATTACTGCATGTATAGATGTTAAGATGTTAATATTATTACAATTATTATTTTACAGTTTTAAAAATAAAAAGCAAGTGTACAAATTACCAAAATATTGGGAAAAGGGTACCAGGTAAGGTCTTTCAAAGGTTAAGCATGATTAATCCTATAGAGTAATTTTACTGTGTATTTTTTCCCATTATTTGTTAGTAAGTACCTGAAGCACTCGGTTTCTAACCATTTCAGCCTGCCAAGCAAATACATACACAGTCACACATGGCTTTAGTTTACTCTGGAAAACTGGAACTTGCTACCACTTTTTCCTTGTCCTGTTCAGGTAGTTCATTATTTTGTTGACAGTTCGGTTCCATTAATCTGGTATTTTTGGGAAAATTGCTTGCAGACCTTACATTTCTCTACTGAAGGTGATCAAATAGGCATTGAATCCCTCATGTAAATGATGTCTTAAAGTTAAAATAAAATCTATTTTCCAGAAAGTAACTGTAAAACTATTTTAAGCAAGATTTCATGTGGGATACCTTAATGGTTGAATAATAAATTTTACCTCATAAAAATGAAATTCAATAATACAGTAGCTTTCTCAGCGCAGTAGCATCTGGTTGAATCTCATGAGAGCCAATATTTTCCAACTCATTAGGATCATGTCGTTCTGTATGTCGTCAACATTGACTTAGCCAAGCTACCTTTACTTACATAACCGCCAAACTATTAAATAGGTCTCTTGTGGAGTGAAGTCAAATATTCCTCTTATTTTGCTTTTGCCTTGGAAGAAGAGAAGAAAATGTACATACTGTAACATTTAAACATCTGGTCTAAACCACATCAGGGTAACAGTGAGGAAAGTAACAGGATTCAGTATTCTTCCCAGGTGTACATATAAAAAATGGGTTGTGGAACTGCTGCATAGTTCTTTTAACCACTTAGAAAAAAGACTAAAATAAGTGACTTGCCTTTCTAATACCCCTGTTTTTAAAACTACTTTTTTCCTCTTGCCTGCTCCCTTGCCGCCAAACTCCAGAACACAAAAGCCAGCAAAAGCCCAACATTTCAAATTTTAGTGGTAATGCAGGTTGTTCAGCTCTAATCACTTCCTTGTAACATACTGGCATTTAATCTCTGTTCCATATAACATGGCCAATTTTGCATTCATTTTGATGGGTATGAATTGAAATTTGTCTAAAATCTAAGTGTAGGAGTGTATTCTCTTAATTGCTTGGGAGTGGCAGGACACAGCTGTATCAAACTTGCACAGAAAAGAGTTTACTGTCTTGTGTAGGTGATTACCCAAACGTGTCCTCATCCTTCATATAGGCCCAGAAGGCAGTGTGTAAATAGTATTATTTTTATATGTTGTGCATGTCTGTGAAACTCTGGTAGATTATCAGCTCTTATTTCAGATGGAAAAACAGCATGGATAAGCAACCTAAGCACAATTTCTTCTTTAGCTTAATTTTTTAAGCTTAATATAGTCGTGTATAAGGTGTTACTTCCTCTATAGCAAACATTTTCAGTGATATTCTTAAGTCATGAACTGAGTTGCACTGAAAGGAGATAGGGGGGACATTTTATCATTTCAGTATGTAATCAGTGAGATTTATCTTACTGAGTATCTGAATAAATCCTCTGCCAGAAGCAATGGTTCTGTTGTGGCCTGAAATGAGGAACTGTCATGGAAAGTATGCATTGAAACCAGTAATTATGACTGCTTTTTTATTTTTTTCTGGTCTAATTAATATACAATAATAAGCTTTGAAATTGAAACATACAGTATTCTGATGAAAGAATGGTGGTAGGCATACTTAAGGCGTTCATATGAGCTTAACTTTGATGTGTAGTGTTGTGCTAAAGAATCTAATATACTTAAAGATCCACATGAGACTTTTTAAATGTCTGTTGTGTTGAAAGTGAATGTATACATGCTGTCAACAGTACAGTGAAGGAGAAAAAGAAAACATCAAAAAATCAGTAGGTTGTGAAAGGAATACATGCATGCATGAAATCCATAGCTGTACATAAATGTATATAAGTTTCTTAAGTTGAATTGTTTCAGAATTGCAGGAGAGACCAGTGTGTATGTTGCAATTAACGTATGTTGAAAACAACAAACTCTTGAGTATGTTGGTGGGCTACCAAAAAACCAAGACACCTAAGCTTAGAGCTATAAATAGTGCCCTTACTCCAGAGTCTGTAGTTTATTTGCACAAATATCAATGGAAGCTGTGACTGAGAGCACCTGTTTTGTTTGTTCAGCTGCTAGTTTGATGTTATTTCTTGTTCTCGTGCTTGGATAGCAGAGAGGTAGGCTGTCTTTTTGCCTTGTTCTAACTGCATCAGGTGAAAAACTCTACAGGGAGGTTCAGAGGGTGGCTTCTTTTCTAAGAACAGTAGAGCATATTGAGCCTAAACTACTGGAATTCAGTGTTATGACAAGAAGGCTAGGAAGAACATAAGTCTGGAATCTGCTCCATAATAGGAACTGGGAATTTTCTGAGGAGTGTTCGGAGCACACACAAAACAAAACTTCAGAGATAACAGAAGGAAAGGTGTTTTTTTTGTGGAAGGGCCCAAAGAACTTGTTGTCAAATTTAAAGTGAACCTGGAAACCATCAGTGGTTGCTGATGTAAGAATAAATCACGAATGAGAAGGCCAAACCATTTTCTTAACATCTGTGTTTTTTAAGAAAAAGGTTCATGCAGAGGTTCTGCAGTAGAAGTATTGATGCCAGTCACTGCCATTTCCTGAACACTGCTCTTCAGAAGAGCAGAAGGAATCTATTTCTTTGTATGTGGCAAAAAATAATAGGGTTGTCAGAAAATTCAAATTGGAAGGGTCTCCAGGAAGTCTCTGCAGTTCAGTCTTCTCCTAAAATCAGAGTCAATTATGGGATCAGACTAAGTTCTTTAGGGCTATACCCAGTCAGACCTTGAAAATCTCCAAGGGTAAGAACACCCTCTCTGTGCAACCTGTGCCACTGCTTGACTGTTCTCATGGTGAGAAAGCTTTTCCTCCATTCCAGGCAGAACCTTTCATATTTCAGTATATGACCATTGTCTTGCATCCTCTGCACCTCTGTTTAGAGCCTTCATCACAACCTTCTCATACATACGGGGAGGCTGCTAACATGTCACGTGTGTTACTGCTGTTTTTGACCTTATTAAACATTAAAACAAAACTACAACTGAGAAATCCTAATTAATGTTAAGACCCCGTGATGGTGACTCTGGAATTCTTTTCCTGTTCTAATTCTCTTACCAACTAGATTTAACCTGAGTGTTGATGTCTCAATACATAAAAAAATCAATTATGCTGTTGTCTGATTAGCAAGTATACTGATGTGTGACATGAATTAATTCCAGCTCAGAATATCACTCTGTGCTGGTTTGACATTTGTGGAAATTCCAGAAGTCAGTATCTCTCCTCTTCCCCTTCAGATTAAAGAATCCTATTTTGTAGGATATTAGTTTATGTAGTGAGATACTCTGAGAGGAAATGAAAATGCATACAGATGCTACAGCACAAAGAAATGATCTGTAGCTTATGTCCATTATGGTATAATGTTTTCTGTTTATGGTTTCATTGGACATTTTTTATTATGTTTACTTATTTCTTTTTATTTATTGAAACAACTTGAATCACTTTAAAAGAATTTGGAATGCCTTATAGTGTATATCTTCCTCCTTTTTATTCAGAATGAGACATTTCACAGTTTAAAAAGGAACAGACTAATTAAAAGTTTTGATCTTGATGAGGCAAGAAATATCAGCAAGGAAATTTTTAATGGAATAGATTATTACAGAATGTGAATTAAATGATAAAATAGTAAAAATAAAATTGAAATATTCCTGTGAGGAAATTATTGTAGTAAAAATGTGTTTATTGTACTAGCAGTCTTCAGGAAAAAAAACCCCAAGGCATAATCAAAAGTAGATAGGTTTAAGGATAAGCAACTATTAAGCACGGTAGAAGCATGTTTTCTGTTTGCAAATATGTAACATTGATGGCTGACTTTGAGTAGTAAGTTTATGTAATATGTATAGTCTTGATCAAATTGAGGTTGTACTGCGTTGAAGTCAGGGGACAGATTCCAAGTATTGGACTGCTGCTTAAAACTTATTAGTGTCTACAATACTAAGAGTTAAAAAATATTAGTATTCTCTGAAGTTACTTTTATGGAACGAACTCTAGTGAATGGTATGGAAAGCTACTTTCCATTTGTGAGAGCATTTTAGTTCTTTTGGCAAGGTAAGGTGATAAATACCAACAGTATTCTTGCCATAGAGATACCAAAGCATTATGTACTACAATAGTAATTTGTAGTCTGATGTCCCATGTGATTTCTTATTAAATTAAATCAGGGTTTTAAAAAAGATATATACCTTTTAATTATTTTAAACTGAGTGATTATAGATCCAAATCCCATTTTTAAATTGCTGGATATTCAAGAAAAATACATTCTTCTCCAGGAATATGTAATGTGGGACAGTTGTTGAGCTGTTAAAAATGCAGACTGTATGAGGAGTAATTATTGTGTTTCTTGTAGTCAAGAATAATGTTTTTCCTACATGTCTAGTCCACCTCATAGTCACAGAATATAGTTAATACAAGGTACATGTAATAAGGTAATGGTAAGGGCAGAAAGTGTATTTTTACTGGAAAATACTGAGCTACAATTAGAGCAGCTCTTTGCCCATTAATTTTTCAGTTAGTATTATGTCTCTAAAGGCAGGCAGTTCTTTTGGAGAAAAATTCTACCAAAGGTAGAAATACACAGTAGCATAAAAAGGTAGTAATGATAAGGCAGACAAAGTCAGTGAAACATTAGGTTCTCAGGAAACTATAGTAAGCAAGAAAACTCTTAAATTAACATTTTACAGTTTTGATTTTGCTATTGGAAGGTAATAATAATAATAAAGGGATGTGTTCTGTTACAGTGTTATTTCATGGTATCCAGTGAATGTCCCTTCTGTCTGTGTGAAGCATAATAGGAAAATTAAAAATGGCACAAGCAGATGTAGCTGCTTTGATCTTGCTTTGAAGTGTTGTGAAGTGCTGTAGGGAAATATTCCTTACTGCGTGGTATTAAAAAGGTGTGTATCACACTAAGTGAAACTTTCATCAAAATCTTGGATTCTAAGGAGATGTCAGAGGTCTATGTATAACCACAGCTCCTGGATTTTGGGATCTTTGCCTTACGCGAAATAAGAGCTCTTACACCTGCTTAACATTCTCCAAAACATACTTTGTAACAGGGCTGCTGGCTATTCAAGGAAAGTAATCAGAACTATTTCCAGAACACCTTTGTTTTAGTTGGAGATCATCTAAATAAGCAAAGTCCCTAGTCTGAGCTTAGTTTCTTTCATGACTGTATCAAGTTCAAACCAAATGTGTTTTGCCTTTTTTTTTTTT